>JAKTYK010000179.1:0-12076 GCA_030578655.1 Magnusiomyces starmeri
GATTTATGTTTAAGAATATTTAGAGGCATTTTTGTATAGTATGAGGCGATAAGAATGATGGGGAATCTGGGAATATAATAACAAATATATGGTTAAGGAGTAGAATGGCTCAAGGTTTGTTAGGAGTGTAGTAATCTTGTAGTGTCTGGGGAAGATTGACAAGTATATGTATGTTTATGTAACGTATTACATCAGCAAACTGATTTTCATATAACTTTTTTTTTTTTTTTTTTTTTTTTTGTCCGCCGATTTTTTATTTTATTTTATTTTATTTTTTTTTTTTCTTTCTTTACCTCAACTGACCATCCTCCATCGAATTTGTATTTTTACACATATATAAATATAAATATATACATATCATCTTCTTATTTTAGTAATTTGCTATCTTTGATACTTAACAATGGGTAAAACTAAAGGTGCTGTTGAAAACTCTAAGAAGGTATGTCTTTAATCTCCATTCAATTCGGTGGCGACGTTGTCGTTTACGTCACAATTGGTACAGGGTGTTATATATCCGGTTTCTGTCGTATTATAACCTTCAAAGAGAAACAATCACATTATTTCATACTATACTTTTCATCGTTTCCTTCAGTTTGGACAATCAAATGCGTAAATCAATTATTTAACTTTCATCTGTCTCTATTTCATTTTATTTATTTTCTTCTGGATCAACACTAAGAGTATCTTGATCTTATACATATACTACTGGACCTGTGATAGCTAACCATATATATATATATACTATAGGCTCAAGGAAATGCCCGTAAGGCAGCTGCCGCAGATAAGAAGAGACGAGAACAGGAGGAGCTCGAGGAAGCCGCAGAGGCAGCTGAATGGTCCAAGGGATCCAAAAAGGGTAATGCAAAGAAAGAAGCAGAAGCCGAAAAGAAGGCAGAAGCAGCACGCAAGAAGGCGGAGCGCGAGGCCTTATTAAAAGAAGAAGAAGCGTCACTGCCCACAAAACCTCTCAACAAGTCTAAGCGTGGTGCCGAAAAGATTGCCGAACGCAAGACTCGTAGCTTGGACGCTTTCATCTCCAGTCAAGAGAAAAAGGAAGCAGATCTCGACGTTACCGGTATCGATAACGCACTTGATGCTTTGTCCCTGACAGCTGCTCCTTCTACAAATAAAAGTGATGTCGAACGTCACCCGGAAAGAAGATACAAGGCTGCACATACTGCTTATGAGGAAAGAAGACTCCCTGAACTCAGAAAAGAACATCCCGGTCTTAGACTCCAACAATACAAGGATCTTATTCATAAAGAGTTTGAAAAGTCACCCGAAAATCCATTCAACCAAGTTACTGTCTCGTACAACTCTACCAAACAAGACATTATGGAGAAGCGTGCTGAAGTTCGTCGTGCAAAAGAAAACAAACTTGTTCAACATTAAGTTATTTCATTGTAATTTTTCTTTTCTTTTATTATTATATATACATACGTACATTTATACATACGCGTATTTTTTATGCTAATTTCTAATGACTTTACTGTTATATGACTTTTCAGATTCACTTTAACAAGTGGTGTATATATATATATATATATATATATTATAAAGCATTAATGATATGGATCAATCATCGGCTATTTGAATTCCATCAATTTCTTGAATGATGTAGCCGTCTAGAGAATGATCGTCGGATGCATCCCACATGGAGCCACGACGAGACACAATAAGCTCCTGCTCAAAGGAGTTTGAAGATATCCAAGGGTTTGACGTTACAGAATTACTATTAGAGGCAGTACCTGTGCCACCATTGGGGATGACCTGTAGTGCCGAAATCTCGTCAGTTGATCCTGAAGAAACCGAGGAAGAAGAAGACATTGAGGAGGTAATGTTTGAGGGATGGTATGGAGCAGGCACTGCGTAAGGACCGGTCTGACCCGTGGCATCGGCAGGTAAGTTTGTGTGGATCCCATCAGCATGAGTAAAAGTCGCAGGCCCTACATGTATTCCAGAGCTATGCGAAGTGGGGCTTAAGCTATTTTGGTTATGCTGAGACCGAGTGGTGCTGGAATAGTAGGCGGTGTTGGTTACAACCGGGCGTGGCTGAAGAAAAGAGGTTATGGGCTGGTCCGGATAGTATGTGAGCACTGGGGAAACCGTTAGCGATGACGAAAGAGAAGGTGAGGTGGAGGATGAGGCGGAGGATGATATTGACGGAGGCTCGTTATCAAGAGAAATAGGGTTAAAATCCGAATCTTCTTGTATGTCACTTAATGTCGACCCACGGTCACCGAGAGGCCCTGATCCGGATCTGGGACGAGAAGCAGTATCGTTGCCCAAAAATGACGTATTTGTAGGATAATCAGTTATTATAGCGGGAGATCTGTTCAAGAAGTAGTCATCATCATTATCTTCGGCATTTGCAGATCCATCTGCTAGGATGCTTGTGGTGGATTGGGTTGGTGCATAAGCGCTTGCAGCAAGAGTCGATGATGCAAATGGTGATCTAGCAGACGAAAATGATGCAGAGAAAAGTGAACGGTGTTGATTGGGAAAGTGGTAGCGTTGAGGAGCAACTCTAGGGTCGATGCTTTCGGTGGGAAGAAATCCAGGGGTGCCGACTTGACGAGCCGGAGCTGTGGCGCCTGTTGCAGTTTCCGTAATGAGCAAATCAAGAAGACGCAAAATGTAATCATCTGACACATTCAAATCGTGACAAAATTGTTCATAAGAGTATTTCCCGTCGTCGGCAATTTTTGATGGCTCATTGGTGGCATTTGTGTTGGCCAACGCGGGACTGGTATAAGCGGGAGGTGTGGAATTAGTTGGGGGTCCATTCTCAGAAACAGTTGGGCTTGGTTTCGCAGAGTGGCTTTTTCCGGATGTTTTTTCTAAGGGTGACGCGGCAACAGCAGCAGCAGCAGCAGCAGCAGAAGCAGCAGCAGATTGTTTTTCGGTACATGGTACAGAATCTTTCACAGAAATGTCGTTTTCTTTAGAAATTTCAAAAGAGTTTGAGGGTTTGGGGAGCGCGGTAAAAGAATCTGACGACAAAACAGAATCTTGTTGTTTGTCATCAATGACGTCGACGGCTTGTGTATCGCATTTTTTTTTTATGGCAGCTAAACCAGAGTCCTTTGGCAATGATTCAGATTGGTATTCAGGCGCGACCCCATTCGAATCTGGTTCTAATGGTGGAAACCGAGGCGTAAGAAGAAGTCCCGCTGCATTTTCTTCACCGGGTTGGCTTAGCGTTGTGGAGGTGACTGAGGGAGTGTCTGTTATTCCGTTGGATGTTTCTATCGGGTTTCTTGAATCATCAGCTGTGGCAGCTGTAGCAGCTGTAGCAGCTGTAGCACCAGCGTTTGCTACTACTGGGGAATGAGAGTCGTTGGCGGGAGCCAGTGTAGGATTGTTACAAAGAGGCCTATTCAAAGCCTTTTTTTCATTGAGTCGATCTATGCGCGTCTTAAGAATCTGAAGTTTACTCAGAAGGATAAGATCTGAAGGGGTTACGGAACTAAGATCCATTGTGGATAAATGAAAGTTTGTAGGATGAGGAGGAGGAGTGTCAATTTCCAGGTACTATATATATATGTATATTGCAAAGAAGATAATACGGAGAAAAAAAATATAAATATATATATATATATATATATATATATATGTGTGCTGCTGACTTGTAGTACTAATAGATGAACGCCTTGAAAATAATTCTAGAGAGAAGTCGCTATACACGAAAAAAAAAAAAAAAAAGAAAAAAAGAAATAAAAAAAAATAGAAATAAAATAATATTTATATATTCAATGAATACACATATATATATATAAATCTAGAATAATCAAAGTAGAAAATTTGTCCTTTTTTTCCCCATCGTAGCAGCAATCCATATTTGATATTAAAATATTTACTATATATAATAAATATTTAAAAATCACAAAAAAAAAAAAAAAAAAAAAAAGATTTCAATAAAACCCTAACCTTGATAGCAGATAAGACCAATGCGTCATGCCGCAGTTCACGTGCACATTACATTAACCGTTTTTTTATTAAAATTTAATTCTGTCACTTCCGTGGAATTTCCGTCGGCTAATATATATATAATTTTTTTTTTTTTTTTTTGTTTCAAGTTGAACTACACCTATTATTACTGTATTATATTATATATTCATATATAAACAATTGCCAATTTAATCTATCATCAACAATATCTTTTGTTCAATCATATATCTAATCAATCTTGATCGACGAGTAGATCTTTCTGATGAAAAAGAAAGATGCCACGAAGCCAATCGTCCCTGTCAGAATAAAAGCAAGGAACGACAGAAGCAAGCTGTATCCGATATACAAAACATTGGAAATGAACCCACCTAATGACAGCTTGTAAACAAGATAAATAATCGCTTGCAATAGAATGTAAAAACTGCACGCGCCTGATGCGAAAAAGGCCCTCCATTGCCAGTGGTAGTTCTCAGAACATAGTAAAAAGTATGTCAACAATATGGTTACCGTAGCTGTTGTGATGACCATGAGAACGTAACACAGGAATAAAAATCCAAACATGTAGTAAACCTTGTGGAACCACAACGAGTTGTAAATATAGTAAATTTCAATAAAAATGGCACAAAATGGTAAAATGCCTGCAAATAAAACTGATGGTATGGGTTTGAGAGACTTTGGTTGTGTGGGAATCTGGCGAGGAATTTGATTTGTTCGAACTGGGTATGAAAATGCTTCTCTCTTGAACCCCAAAAAGCTGCCCAGAGCTGAAAGAGGGATGGAGATAACAAACCAAATAGCAACAAGAGCAATCATGGTGCCAAATGGAACGGCACCAGAAGAATGAGCAAAAATCAAAAAGAAGTTAAGAAGAACAAATGTTGCAAAAACAATGCCAGGAACTAAAATTGGTGTCAAAATAGCGTTGAGCTTGAATGCTTCCCCACCAAATGTCTTGTAAAATCTAGCAGAAACATATCCTCCAACAAAACCGAAAAAGGTATAAAATACAATCATAACTGTGGTCAATGAACCACGATTAGATGGCGAGAGAAATCCAAACAACGCAAAAACCAACGTAGCACCAACCATGAAAAACAATTGAGCACCTGATCCAAGAGCAACAGACAGAAGCATTCTGTTTCTGGGAGAACGGAAAACATCGCCATGAACCAATTTCCATCCACTATCTTCTTGAACCTCCTCATTCAAATCAATCTCATTGTATCGGGCAATATCTTTACGGAGAGCTCGGAGAAGAATTGTACCAACCATACCTGTCAAAAAGACAACGGAAATGACGGAATTGATGAGCGAAAACCATTGAATGCTGGGGTTATAAACATGCAGATACTTATCCCAACGAGTAGCCCAAACGGTGTCACTGGGGATCCATGACACTGAATATGTAAAAGTAACGGTAGTATCTTTTTCAGTATCCAATACAACAGGCTCTGTTGAGTCGCAGCTTATTGATCCGTCATCAGCTGGTTTATTGTTGCGAGAATCCGGAAGTACAATAACACCAACAACACGATGTTTTCCAGCTCTAGTAGTATGGTATTCAATGATAATATCGTAATGGTTGTGAAGTGCAGGGCCGGAATCTTCGTTAATTTCACCCAAGGGGAACCCTAGGTTGTAGTATATATTTGCACCATCAGAAATTTCTGTTCCTGCTGGAAGACCATCGATAAGCCAGTTAAAATTATATTCCTGTTTAATTTTCCTGTTAACAAATACCGACTGTTTAGGGTTGTACGTCGCAGAGCAAAGTTGTTTACAAGTCTCGTTACGAAGCATATAAAGCTCAAATGGAGAGTTGAAAATACGGTCGCCAAACAGGATAGAGCCTAAAGATTCACTTTGACGCTTAGCTCCTCCAGACGGTCGGCAAAAGTTGAAATTTTTGTTGTAGTAGTCGTAGGGAATAATGCTTTTAACATGTTTGGATCTCGAAGAGTAGGTGGGCGTCAAGCTGTTAACGAGTAAAGGAACCCGTTGTTCCGATTCGTAGTCAGTAGGCGCAACACCAGGTAAATAAAAGGCGTGGCAAACTGTTGCTGCCAGAAATAAAAGGACAGACAGAAAAGGTCCAAGCTTTGAGAACATTGTAGATGGTTGATTGACGATGTGTGGGAGAAACAAGCAGTCAAGAACAATCAATGTGAGAGAGGGCTGAAGTCAATTATGGATATATATATATAGGTATAGATATATATATATATGTAAGAAAAAAAAAAAAAAATAAAGCCACGTATGTTACATTACCAAAATTATTTTTTGTAACATATATATATCAATATATATATATATATTATAAATATAAATATATTTGAACTAGTTTAAATCATAAGTCTTTTGTCTCAAGTATTCATAAAAAGGCACAAAAAAAAAAAAAATCAATAAACAAAAAAATTACATACACATCTACCCAACCGTTGGCATATATATCTATGACATGGTCATCATCACAGCATAAAGGTTATTATTTTTCCAACCTGCTTTAAACTCCAACGACAGGTCGATTCTTTAGATTTGACTTCTCAGGTTAAAATAGAAAGAAAAAGAAGAAGGGAACAAAAATGTCAGAGATCCCGTTTCCTTGTGAGAATCCTCAAATCACTTCCCTAAAATGTCGTTCAATTATCTCTCGAGCTCTTTCTCCTCATATTGCAGTATATGCGTCTCGAGATACTGAAGATTTAATTACCGAATTGGGGTTCAAATCGTTTCACGATTTCTTGAGGCCTTTCGGTGACAAGATCCCCGGGCGTGTGACTATAAGAGATTCTCAAGGATTATCAAACTCCTTTGAAGATTTCTCCGTTCATTTCGTCCCCCCTCCAGATACCAATTCTAATAAATCCAACAATCAATCGCAGACTCCCACGTATCTACAGCCACCTAGCACACCCACAACTAGCATTCCATCAGCCACCCATCTATCTCCAACATTCTATCCTACTCATACTCGGGGGAGGTCCATAGAGACCTTATTTTCCCGCAATGCGAATCCAGAAATGGCACTCTATAATAAGGTAACCCTCGAGCATCATATATCCAAAGACATTGAGTTATCCTACTCTACTCAAGCGACACACAGCGATCTTTTTATAGACTTTTTCAGAAAACTTGTTACCAATATTCCAGTTACACCCTTCGAAACATTCAGTCATCCCGTTGCAGGCGTTATTGCCATATCCTCGCATAATGATGCTCCTATAGAGACCTTGTCAACACTTTATAAGCAAAGTAACGATACACTTCCTGAATACGTTAACCGAGATTTTCTGCGATATTATGTATTAGTTCATGATGAACAAAGTGATTTGGTAAAGTCCACTGCATTATTTGAAAAGATGAAACGCAATTTTGGTTTACATTGCCATATGGTTCGTATTAACCGATCGATTTCCAAAGATACCCCAGTTGTACATATCCCAATATCTGAGTGGAACACCTATCCGGAAAAGTTTGATAAAAAGGCTAATGAAGAGCGTGAAAAGATTGTTTTGCATGAAGCCGATGTAAATTCCATTAGACAAATGACTAGAGAGCTGGTTGTTCAAAGTGTAATTCCATTTATGGAACGATGCTCTGCGACATGGAATGACCAAATTGCTTCAAGTAGACGTGGTATTACCGGAAGATTATTTTCTGCATCACGGAAATATTTTTCAAAGGGATCGTTGTTTTCCAGCCAAAACCAGTCTACAAACTCGTCTAACTCCAGTTCGTTTTCTTCTTCATTTTCACCCTTTTCCTCCGGAAGTGCCTCAACATCGGCCACAAGTTCCAATGGATATAACGCAGCAAAAGCATACTACGGTTACAACTCGCAAGAGGCCCTACTTCGTAAATTGGCCGATTTCGCATTTATGCTTCGTGACTATAGTCTAGCAAACTCCACTTATGATTTAATTAAGAGTGATTTCCATTCGGCAAAAGCATGGAGCTATTTAGCAGCTTCACAAGAAATGAGTGCAGTGAGTTATCTCATGTCTAAAGAAGGTCACAGCTTAACAATTAAAGCACGCGTCGACAATATAGAAACGTTACTTGATTCAGCAATATACTCTTATATATCACGATGTTCACTACCTTCTTATGCCCTACGATGTATTTTACTTGTCACTGAGCTTATGTGCACAACCACATCACCTTCAGCAGCTTCTGAAGGTGCTACTCGGTGGCTCCTAAAGGCTGTCAACGAGAACTTAACTGGGCCTTTAGGGACAGCAATTCTCTTGGAACGCATAAGTAACTCATATAGTGTTTACGATGCAATTGTTTACCAAAACAAATATTCCGCTCAATTAGCCCCACAATCTCCGACGAGTAGCATTGCTGCTGTTCCAGTGGTGCCTTCAGAATCGCCAGAGATACTGGCAGCCAGAGGCCGTAAATCTACGAGGAAGAGAAAAGCTGCTTTCTGGATGCTTCTTGCATCTCGTCAATGGGCCTCAATACCGATTGACATGGCCAATCCAAGAGGAACTACTAGAGATGCTGAAATGTGCATCGAGGCGGTTGAGTGCGTTTACGGTAATCAAGAATGGGCACACACGCCTGGATGTTTACTGAGCTTATTGATATCTACATTAGAAATGAAGGAGAAAGAAAATAGAAAGCGCGAATTGGCGGAAAAAGATCACAACGAAACCAACACTGTTGCGACAACCATCGACTCTGAAAAGGCTGCTGTGAACTAACGGTTCATGATATCTGATTTGACTATTTGGCCTTTTTATATATATATATATATATATACATTAACGAATTCTCATGGTGTTTTCTCAAATTTTTTTTTTTCAAAAAAAAAAAAAAAAAGAAAACAAAATTAATATAGAAATACATCATTTCCTCGAGTTTTAGTTCGTAGCTATAAACCCTACTTAGGGTTATGAAACAGTCACATTCATGTTCTGAAATCTTTCTCATTGTGCATATATAGGACCGATGAAAAGTTTACAGGCTTCACGTGATTTATATTAAAAAAAGAACGGCTATTTTCAAAAATAATCACATGACACTACAGACATTTCCTTTCCCAAATAATGGGTTAGGGTGAAAAGTATTGCAAAATATACTGCATAATCACATTAGCTAGTAACAAAAAAAAAAAAAAAAAAAAAAGAAAAAATTCCTAGCAGCAACAAAAATTTTTTTATTTTTTTTTTTTCACCCTTTCCTTTTACACCTAGCAGAAGCTTGTTATCGCAGCAGTCAACCACATTAGACACCCCCTTCTGACGACGAGATCTCAAAATGTCTGAACAACAACAATCACAAACTCAAGGTACCCGTGGCGGTTTCGGTGGCCGTGGTGGCAAACGCGGTGGTCCCAGAGGCCGCCGTGGTGGTAAGAAGGAAGAAGAGAAGGGATGGCAACCCGTTACCAAGCTCGGTCGTCTCGTCAAGGCCGGCAAGATCACTTCTCTTGAAGAGATCTACTACCATGCTCTCCCTGTCAAGGAGTTCCAAATCATTGACCAATTCCTTCCTACTCTTAAGGATCAAGTTATGACCATCAAGCCCGTTCAAAAGCAAACCCGTGCCGGTCAACGTACCAGATTTAAGGCTGTTGTTCTTGTCGGTGATTCCAACGGTCACATTGGTCTTGGTATCAAGACTGCTAAGGAAGTCGCTACTGCTATCCGTGCTGCTATCAACATTGCTAAGCTCTCTATCATTCCTATCAGAAGAGGTTACTGGGGTTCTGCTCTCGGTGACCCTCACTCTATTGCCGCCAAGGTCCAAGGCAAGTGCGGTTCCGTCACTGTCAGACTTGTTCCCGCTCCCCGTGGTACCGGTGTCGTTGCCTCCCCTGCTGTTAAGACCCTTCTTGAGCTCGGTGGTGTTCAAGATGCTTACACCTCCTCTTTCGGTTCCACCAGAACTCTTGAGAACACATTGAAGGCTGCTTTCATTGCTGTCGGTAACACTTATGGTTTCCTTACTCCTAACCTCTGGGCCCCTACTGCTATCCAAGCTTCTCCTCTGGATACCTACAGCGACATTGCTTCTGGTAAGAAGTACTAAATTTAATGATTTCTTGTAATGTGTGCTTTGTATATCTTTTAAAAAATGTTTGACGATTTATTATAATTTTTTTTTATTTTTATTTTTATTTTTATTTTTATTTTTATTTTTGTTTATTTTTTCTTATTTCCTAAATTTGTACGTATTGTTATATTTTGATAACACGTACTGGTGTTGTTAATTTGTCAATTTGATTTTGCCTAATTGGGAAGCCAAATCGTCTTCCTCATTTTGGGGCTCCACATTAGACTCTGTAGATTTTGATTCTAGTTCTGACCCTGATTCTGATTCTGATATTTGTGTTTTGGGAACAGCTGAGAATAAGTCCTCCGAATGCTGCTTTTCGGCGACAGCCTTCTTTTGGGTTTCTTGTTGTAATAACTGTTCCAACTCATCATCAACTTCGTCTTCATCAATCGATGAGGCAGCTGCCAAAGCACCAATCTGTCGTCCTATATCTTCAGTATCGGCTCTAGCATCATCGAGCTCATCCATAAGCTCTGCGACCTTTTCGGCGCCTCCAATTTCCTTATTCAAGTTGGACAGAATGTTTACGCCTCTTTCAAGAGCGTTCATAACGCCGAGATTGTCAGTTGCCGAATCGATGCTGTATAATGTAGCCTCGAGGTTGGTGAGCATCACCAACGCACTATCTTGAGAGTTTTGGGCCAGTCGGCGAGATCTAAGAGCATATTTGGCAAGCGCGTGACTGTTACTACGTTTAGACGCCAATGCCAAACGGGCTTTGTTATCGCAAGCGTTTATGTGAACGCTGAGGGCATTGACCTTTTGAATCACCATGTCGATTGTGCTTCTCATATTGGCGACTGCCTTGTCCTTTTCTGAAATTGGAGCAATGTCTGTGATGGCCTCTGCTTCCAAATCAACTTTGATAATCCCATCCTTGTACGTCAGCCTTGGCTTGTCTTTTGAGAGATAGTTTAACAAAACATCTATATCTGTTTCACTTAAATCGATCTTCAACGAAATTGAGGCGGACTTGTTATAGGGCAAGGTTTTAGGGGGAACTGTAAGTTGGTTGTATAGAGATGTGAATAGTTCTTTAGTGAATACGGAGCGGGTATATCCACCGGGTGTTCCAATTGTTATTACTCCATAATTATGACTATTTTTACTGACATCATGATCTTGATCTTTTTCATCACTATCATTATTATTGCGAGTTTTTATCTTTGTATTTGGGTTTACTGCTGAGTTAATGTCATCCTTTATTGCATTTAGTAAAATCTTGGAGAGCGTCTCTAGACATGGAATAACGACGTATTTCTCACGACGAAGAGTGCTTGGTGTTTTGTTGTCACATGAATGCCATGCCGAATCATAGACGCCAACCTTTTGCAGAGTCCACGAAAGGGCTGAGCTCGGGGTAGGTATGAGTGTCCACCAGGGGCGTTGGTAATATAGAGAAGGGCGATTAGGATCCAAAAATCTTGAGAGTGGCATGAGGGTTTTGTCTAAAACTAGCTCATCAAAAACTGTATCCAAAGCCAGAGGAGTTCCCAGCTGACTACTTTCAAACAGCGAGATAAGACTAGACTCTGCGGTAATCACAATGACGTCGGGGAAAACATCGCACGATCCTAACACATCGAGTAACGCAGTCTTCCATGCTGAGATATTTGCACTGAATCCTTCGGGATTCGATTCCTTTAGCTTTCGAAAGTCGGAGTAAAGTGAATGCATTCGACTTTTTGTGAAGGCTGGAGGAAGCTCGATGAGTTCGGTTGTTAGCGTCATTGATCTATGCTTGTATATATGTATATCTGACGATTTCCTTCGACATATGTTTTCAAATCTCTAATACTATAGTATAATAGAAAAAAAAAAAACAAGAATATATATATATGCTTTCTATAAGTCGAAAAGAGAAAAATATAGAATATTATAATGTGTAGCAATTTATCAAAAAAGATAACTAAATTTTTTTTTTAAAAGAAAAAGGTTGTTACTAATATATATAGTACCTGATAATAATTATTAATTTCTACACACACTGTACTGATCTCACTTTTTTTTTTTTTTTTTTTTTTTTTTTTTTTTTTTTTTTTTTTTTTTTTTTTTT
>JAKTYK010000180.1:0-12072 GCA_030578655.1 Magnusiomyces starmeri
CAAAATAACAAAAAAAAAAAAAAATTTAAAAAAAAAAAAAAAAAAAAAAAAGACCTAACCCTCGTAAAATTTTTTAAAAAATTGATCACATGTGTATCACATGATTTTCAATTATTCACGTAAAAAAAGTAAACATCAGCCGTGCATAAATAATAATAATATTGTAGGAGTTTAAAACAATCAACAACATTTACAAAGTTGACTTTAAAATCAACGATTCAACCATTTTTCTATCAATATAAAAAAAAAAAAAAATTTTTTTCTTTGGTTCAAAGCAACGGACTTCGTGTCGATACTTTCATTTAGATAAATAAACCAGATATATTCAAGCTAAAAATGGACGACCAGGAGTCTTTACCGAGTTCTTCTTCAGACCTTGATGGGTTTTTATCTCCTCAAGAAGTTCCATCATCTCCTGTGCATCTGGATGAGCCAGACCATCATGAGCAAGAACAACAAGAGCAAACGCCGCCTCCAGAGGAACCTGAAATCCCAAAGCCTTCTCAAGAAGATATTAACCGGTTACGCACATTAATAGCAAGCAAGTTTACTGAATGCCAAAAGAGTACTAGAGTATACCAAAAACTATCTGTTTCGCTCGTGGATATCCAAAAACAAGCGATAGCAGCCAACATGGAAGAAGAGTTTGTAACCATATTTATAAGTCTTCTGAACAGAATTCTTCCGATAAAAAAGGGAGACGTGAGTGCAGATAGAATTGTAAAGTTTCTTCAAACTTTCTGCTATTCGCTTCACAAAGAATGTATGTATATTTTTTTGTTTACTGAATGGTTTCTAAAAAAAATCTATACTAACTGCTGCTACTCGTTTTAGATGCTTCTGTTGAACTCGAAGATCCTGACGAAGACTCTGTTCCTACAAAATTTTCCGAAAGAGTTATAAACCATTTTTTGAGAGGCGCGACAGCAAGAGACAAATCCGTCCGATACCGATCTATACAAATTGTTCATGTAGTATTGAATTTATTAAGCGAAGCTTCGGACGAACTTTGTGACAACATTAAAGAGACTTTGGATCCACGGCTATATGACAAGGAAGCTCATATTCGACAACTGGCAGTTTTTTGTTTATCCAAACTACAAGATAATCCGGAAGAAATTGAGGATGGCTCATTTTCGGTAACTAGTCATTTAATCGATGTAATGCAAAACGATTCTAGTCCGGAGGTTCGTCGTTCAGTTTTAGTTAATTTAGACCCAACGCCTGATATAATCCCCCTGCTTGTTGAGAGAGCAAGAGACGTGAATCCCTCTAACCGGCGGTTTGTATATAATCGCGTTATGAAAACTATTGGCGACTTTAGAAGACTAAAAATCAAACATCGTGAAAAGCTACTAGAATGGGGGCTTAGAGATCGCGACACTACAGTACGAAAGGCAGCTACAAATATGCTTATAAACGACTGGCTCAAGCATGTTAACAATAACTTACTGGAAATATTAGAAAGAATAGATGTCATAAATAATGTCGATGCCGCAGAAACTACTATGGATGTTTTGTTAACAAACAAACGAGAGCTTATTGATGATATTGTGCTTACAGATGAGTTGTGGTATGGGTTATCACCCGAGGCAGCGTTTTTGATTCGCTCGGTAAACAAATTTTTAATCAAGGAAGGGCAGTTTACTCGGCTGGAGAAGCTTATGCCTGAGCTCTCAGGTATATGTTCTGCACTGGAATATTATATTAAGCAGATTCCTGATAAAGCCATATTATATTTGGACGATGAAGAGGATGACGAAACGGTAGAAAGAAACATCAACATAACTTTTATCGTTGAACAACTGCTTACAATAGCATTAACATATGATTTTGGTGATGAAATCGGGCGACGAAGAATCCTAGGAGTTGTTCGTGATTCAATTACCAATTCCAAGATTCGAACACCCAAACTTATTTCTAAAACTGTTTCAATCTTACGAAAGCTATCTGTAAAAGAGAGTGATTTCTCACAGGTAATTGTGGAGTTACTCTCGGACATTAAGGATAAACTGGAAGAATCTTTAGATGGTGTGGAAGATTCAGATCAGAGAATTGCAATTGAGCACGAGGGCATTATACGGTGCTTAAATATTCTGCAATGTACTCTTGAGTTTATCACTTTACCTTTGGATCGAAATCAATACTTGGAGTCAGTTCTTGAGACCATAGTACTTCCAGCGATTCAAAGCCAGTATGCTGAGATTCGCGAAGGTGGGCTAAGATGTTTAGGACTGTACTGTTTAATCAGTAAACAAATTGCAGCGAAGCAGCTGGTTTTATTTGGGTACGCGTATGTCAATGGCGATGCACCAATGAAGATTTTGACACTTAAGGTTATTACAGATATTTTAATGGTTCATGGTAAAGAGTTATTGGATGATGAAAAATGTACAGTGGACATGCGCAGTTTGTATAAGACATATTACCGGGCTTTGAAAAACGAAGAAAGTGATGAGGATCCAGAGGTGCAAAGTGTTGCAGTTGTTGGAATGTGCAAACTGCTATTGAACGGAATCTTTGACGATACGTCTATATTGAAAATTGCAGTGCTTGCATACTTTACACGACAATCAGCCGACAACACTGGCATGCGGCAAGCTTTAAGTTACTGCCTTCCGGTATTTTGCTATTCATCTGCCGAACATCAGCAACTGATGGCACAGATTACGGTTGATTTGATTAAAAGACTGGCAGAGATATACGAAGGGTCAGAAATCTACGAAGATGGGACCTTGACACTTTTACAAATAGCACACCAACTTGTGGATTGGACAGATCCATACAAGGTTGTTTACCGGTCGAAAGAGACAGGGGAGCTTAAAAACAACGGTGGCTATGTTGATATTCATGCTAACTTGGCTCTGAAAATCCTAGAGCGGGTAATAAACGGGGGATATCGGTATAAAGACGAATGCCGGGCGCTGTGCTCAGCATTGGCCAAATTACGGCTTACGCCTGAGGTTAGTATAGAAAAGATGAATGAGATCAAAGAGAAAATTGATGTCATTTTCAAGCAAAGAATATCCCTGGGTATGGTGCCTAGGAACTCAATCAAGAAGTTTGAGCGAGACCTTGACAACAACTTGGCACGGGCGGCCAAGAAGATGAAGAATAAAGTTCCGACACCAGCTTCCGCCGTTCCGATTGAGGAGACGACTACCAAAAATAAGGGGGAAGAGAGGACAGCGGACGATTATGAGTCTGAGGAGGATCCTGACGAGATGAATTCTAGCAAACGGCGCCGGTTGGAAGAGTGTGTGGAAAAAGAGAATGAAGATGAAGATGAAGATGATAATGATGACGTCGATGATGACGATGAAAAAGACAAGAAAATGCCAGCTATTGATGAGTCGACCGAGTAAGATGTCATGTCACGTATGAATGTATAAAAATATCCTTTATATATAGATATATATAGCGATTTCAGAGAAATGTCGAATTATGTCTGGAGGTTTTTTTTTTTTTTTTTTTTTTTGGACAGCGACTACGATAAGCTTTTGTTTGTTATCAGTAAATCACGTGACCTGCTGACACAGCTCGTATTTGTCGTATTTCAGTCAAAAGGATCGTACGAATCTCGTTTATTAATCCACCCGCGCCAACCTCCAAAAAAACCCAAACCCTGCACGAGGGGAGGGGGGGGGGTGGGAAGGGACCATACAATAATAATAATAATAAAAAAAAAAAGAGGAGGACCTTTGAAATTTTCACATTCTTACGTAATCATCCCTAAATGTAAACAAAAAAAAAAAAAAAAAAAAAAACTGCTACTGCCCTGCCTGCCAGATCATCCTATTTCACCACACCATATAAATACATATATCTTAAAATCTGGTATATATACATTCCTAATTCCTCCCTTTCTTAATTTTTTTTTTTTTTTCTTAGATATCTTAATAGTAATAATTCTATTTTGTCGCTCGTTTTATTTTATTTTTTTTATTTTTTTTTTTTATTTTATCCATCAATAATATTATTATATTTTCATAATGGCAACAACCGTTAAACTTGCTCCAAAAAACTTTAAGACTGATGCCGAGTTTGCTAAGGCTCTCCATGGCACTGATACCAGCAAGGCCGGCTACAGTGCCATTCTGTCTAAAAACAAAGAGGCCCAGGGGGCCGCAGTTGAAGGCTACTTCAAGCATTGGGACAACAAGAACTCAGAAACACAAACCGAAAGTGACCAGCAAGCCCGTCTCGAAGATTACTCTTCGCTGACAAAACACTACTACAACCTTGTCACTGACTTTTACGAGTACGGTTGGGGTTCCTCTTTCCACTTTTCTCGCTACTACAAAGGTGAAGCTTTCCGACAGGCCTCCGCCCGCCACGAACATTACCTGGCCTACAAGATGGGCATCAAGGAGGGTATGAAGGTTCTTGATGTCGGCTGCGGTGTCGGCGGCCCTGCCCGTGAAATCGCCCGTTTCACTGGTGCAAACATTGTTGGTCTCAACAACAATGACTACCAAATCCAACGCGCCAATCATTACGCCAAGGTCAACAATCTTGACAAGCAACTGTCTTTTGTCAAGGGCGACTTCATGCAAATGGACTTTGAGGACGAAACCTTTGATGCCGTTTACGCAATTGAGGCCACAGTCCACGCTCCTGTTCTCGAAGGTGTCTATGGCGAGATCTACAGAGTTCTTAAGCCCGGTGGAGTTTTCGGTGTTTATGAGTGGGTTCTCACCGATAAGTTTGACCAATCCAATCCTAAGCATCGTGAAATCGCTTATGGTATCGAGGTTGGTGATGGTATTCCCAAGATGTATACCCGCGAAGTCGCAGAAAAGGCCTTACAAAACGTTGGTTTTGAGGTTCTTGAACACAAGGACTTGGCCGACGTTGGTGACGAAATTCCATGGTGGTATCCTCTTTCTGGTGAATGGCGCTTTGTCCAAACTGTTGGCGATCTCTTTACCTTTTTCCGCACTTCTAAGTTTGGTCGCTCTATCACCATGAATGCTACTGGTCTTCTGGAAAGACTCAAAATTGCTCCCGCTGGTTCTAAGAAGGTTACCGTTGCTCTTGAAGATGCCGCTGTCAACCTTGTCGAGGGTGCCAAATTGGGAATCTTTACTCCTATGATGCTCTACATTTGCAAAAAGCCTGAGGCTAACTAATTTATGACTTTAATAATAATAACAATCACACCCACAAAAACTAATGTACTTAATATCCGGTTTCAATAATCATTAAAATATTCTATGGCATAATCTTATAATATACCCCCTCCTCCTCTTTCTTCTCCTTCTTCTTCTTCTTTGTATTAATAATATCCTCCATAATCAAATAATAAAAATAGATGTTTTATATACTAACTATTCACATATATTAATATATAAATATATTGTACACATACTAATATAAAACTCTACAACTTGTCTAAATAAACACATTTACCTTCATTTGGTTTCACCAAGAATAGCATTCTTGGCTTGTTCTGAAGTTTTGCATGGCTGAGTTCCTTTCAAGACATGGATAATCCCATATCTTTTAACTTCATTGCGATATATTTGGGCAATCTTTTGTTCTTCTTCCCCAATATTCATTTTCAAAATACTCTCGCCATATACCCTAGCTAATGCAACAATTCCACCAAAAACGCGACGTTCGACTGAAGTCAGACTGTGATAAGGAATAGTCAAAACAGCCTCTAGACCCAGTTCTTCGATAGCGGCGCAGATACCTCCACGAACCAACTCCTCGTCAGTGTTGATCACAACCTGATCCAAACAAGCAAAGTCTCCATTCGACAAGAGATAGAATTTCCCACTCCCGTGCTTGTTAAAGACATGTGTGCGTGAAATTTTCGCACGGTGGTAAGACAAAAGCCCTTCCTGTTCAGTCACAGGGGTGGCAGGCTTTGGGCTTTTAGAAAATGACATAAACTTATCAAGTTTCATCAATCTCATCAAACCATGTTTTTTGGGACTTTTTGAGTCTGTCGTGGGCTTTGTTTTTTCTGCCGTCATTCTTGTTGTTGCTTGCTTGATGGCTTGAGCAAACTGTGTTTCAATCTCCTCGCGTCGCTTCTTTTCCTCTTCTATTTTCAAACAAACCGTGTTAATATCATATGCCATATCACCCATATGTCCATGCTTGTTTTTAGACTGATTGATATCAAGGTTGTAGCTGCAACTCTCTGGTGTATTCACGGGAGCAACTGTCCCCTTATGATAATGATGGTACTTGAAAAACTCGCCTGTAGTCACATTCTTGTGAGAATAGTCGCCCATCCATTTAAGGCCCTTTTCATTCATGTCGCAACTCATCTTTGCTCGCCAAACAAACTGCGTCTTAAGTTGAAGCAAGTCTCTGGAATTGGCAGTCTGTGTATTCAAGTCATTGGGTCTTGTCGTCGTGCTGTTCTTCTTCTCACAAGTAATTCGACGACGAGGAGGAGGAGGAAATTCCAGTTCCGGCTTTCTGGCCCCCAATAACCCTTGAGCTTCTTTAGAGACATGGTGGTTAGAAACGTTGGGAATATATTTATTCAAGATAGCCTCAACATGTCTTTTTGAATCCAAGTGGCCATTGTTACTGACTATTGTTTCTTGGGATTCATTGTTACCCAAATAACCAACATCAACATCGGTGATATCCTCAGAGTAATTGGTATTTGAAGCAATTTTGTTGCAAAACTCAATGTTTGTGTTGGAGACACAAGCTGCCGGATATCTCTCAAACATAACATAACTGGGGCTTTGGTTGAATGTTGAAGCCGGCTGCAATGGCTCATTGGAGACACCATGATTTGGGGTTGGGACCTTGTCTCCCTGGGCGTTGGAATTTTCAGCAAGGTGCTTGTTTGCCTCAAGTTGAGAATGAAAGTTATGCAACGTTCTGCCCTTGCGATCAAACACTGGGTAAAATGGAACTATTTCTTTATAATCGACTGTTGGCTTACTTGAAGGCGAGGAAGAACTCGAGCCGTAAAGTTCATTGATATTCATTGTTATAGTATTTGGAATAAAAAAAAATAGATTTTTTTTTGTTAAATTGGTGAAATTTGTTAAATTTGGTGAAATTTGGAGTATGAAATTATTGTTGTGATGAAGAGGAAAAGAAAAAAATATAAACCATTAGGGAATTACGTCCTTTTTATATTCATTGAAATTTCAAGTTTCCAGCTTTTAGAAAGAAAGAAACAGTAGTTTCTCATGAATTAGAAAAATGAAATATCATCAAAACAATAAATGTATATTTCTCTTTATCTTTTTTTTTTCTTTTCCTAATAGATATACTGTTTAATGTTAGCATGATTATAAAAAAAGTATTTTTATACATGACCCAGTTCTTTTCTTAATTTACACTTTTGTTAACATGATTGAAGAAGAAAAAAAAAGATTTTATATTTTTCAATTAATACAATTATGGTGTGAATACTTATAAGAATATCATAATGCACTAAATATGCCTACTGTTCAGCAAAAAAGAAAAAAAAAAAGTGATAAAGTTCTCTCAATTTGCATAAAATCAAACTTGTTATGTTTACAAAAAAAAAATCAATTGACTGCTATTTATATGTATCTAACATATACAATTTTCAATAAATGGGCTTGTTACGCCTAGAGAATAAATTCTAATACTTTAATTGATTTTTATCGTACATGTATGCAATACATGTAGTTTTTTAAAATGGAGCTTTTTTTTAAAAAAAAAAATAAGAAAAATGAAATGAAATAGAATTTATAAAAAATAATAACTTAATAAATAAATGCAAAATCTTGTTCATATACAAGTAAAATATAGGTATAAAAAATGCAACATAAATAAAAATGTCTAAGCGTTTTGATCAACTAATTTACCAGAATTGTTGATGCTTTCGTCAGGCTGAGAAGGAGGAGTTTCCGGGTCATTAATGATTTCAGGAGCAAATGGTCTAACAAGGGGAGATTTCTGCATATTGGAGTCATCTTGGTCTTGTTTACTCAAATGGTTGCTCCCAAAAAAGCCATTTCCAAAGAGATCACGAAGAGGACCTAAAACGCTTGACAAAGGAGATCCGCTATTCAATGAGTTTCTGCCAGCTGGTATGTTGCTTTGTGAATTAACAACAGATCTAGAGCGAGGAATTGAAGAAGACAAAATGGGCTCAACTTTAGCAGAGTTTGTGCGGTTAAAATTGGCCAATGCAATGCCAATTTGAGGATTAGCGACATCATAAACTATATAAAAATTTCTAAGAAAAACATCGCCCAAAATGACTTGATTTTGAGTTTGTGAGGCTGGCAAAAATCCAAAAATTGAAAGACCCTTAGGGAAAGGCTCACCGAGCTGTTCAGAGTCAATAAACAAGTCCTTTGCTTTGAGGTTAAATTTGACACCAGAAATTGAAAAAGTAACTGGTGCGTTACCGTTCAACTTATCACGACGAATATAATAAACTCCACCTCTTTCATTATCATATTGCAACTTTAAGCTACCAGCAATTGTTTCAGCAACGTTGGATGGAAGAGAACCAAGTGTGGTGCCAGAATCTAATGTTGCACTATTGGCCGCACCAACAGATCTGTTATCAATAACAATGTCGTCAATATTAATATTGAAACGACTTTTGTGGACTCTGGGAACTGAATACATTTGCCCCTTGTACTTGGAGTGGTCGACTGCGCCAAACAAAACAGAGCCAGCCTTGGAATCTATAGTGTCCAAGAAAAGAGAATAAGTGGGTGTACTAATATGCCCTTGGTTGTATAAACTAATAGGAACGTTATCGTACGTGTGGCGAGGTTGGAAAAAGTTGAAGTTGTTGTTAGTACTTTCTAAAGCCGGGAGACCAACGCCAATAAGCCCAGGAACACCGCTTAATCCGCTTCCACTTCTAACAATAGCAAAACTCTGGCCTCGGATCTTTGATCCAGAAATGCTAATGTCATCTGTTCCCCATGTTCCTCTAGCGTTACCACTCACATAAGCAATAGTAAATTGAGTTTGATTATTGTGATAGGTAGACGATCTTTGAGGACTAAATAAGGGAACACCAGTGGCATCAGACGAATCTGCAAAAAACCACATGTCACTGGATCCAGTATCAAGAAGAGCCTGCATCTTTTGAGGTGGATTTCCTACTTCTAATTCTATCTGATAAAAGGAAATTTGGTTATATAATGGTGTATTAATTTGTCCTCGCCGGAAAAGCTGAGAGATAGTTGGGTCATTGATTTCACGCTTGGTGAGATCTGCCCTGATGTATTTGACCTCTTGCTGAGGGGAAGGTGAAGAAGAAGGAGCAGCAAGAGCAATTGAAAAAATTGTCGAAAATGTAATCAACGAAAGTTTCATTTTGTTTCTTAGCGTGTATTTATTTGTTTGTACTAATGTATGAATAAGTGCTTTTTTTTTCTTTCTAGAAGAAGTGATAAACGAGTGAACTGGTTGTATGTATTGAGAAGAAAAAAAAGGAAATTTTCTTCAAGATTCCAGGGATATCAATGGGAATATATATAGAGAAAAAAACCATGTTCTGTAGTACTTTCAATATGAAGCAATTTATAAGTTTTTTTTCGCTAAGATATTGTTAAAATGAGACCATTGTTCATTAATTTCGTAACTATATTAAGGTAATCATATTTATCAATTTTTTTGTTATCACTTCTGTGCCAATTCTTTTCAATAAGTTCACATCCATTATTATTGAATAAAAAAAAATGACATTAAAAGTTTTGCTAAAAATAAATAGAAGTTTTTTTGTTTTTTTGATTTTTGATTAAAATAAGCTCATTTTAAAATAGCTAATTTTGAAATATCAAAGGCTTAGATTAAAATAAAAATGGCCTTCCATAATACATATTAATTGCTTTGATTATTCTTTTCCAATATTCATGCGTTTAGAAGAAACCTTGTTAAAGTGCACTTTCCCAATTTTGTACACAGAATAGAACACTTTCTAAAAGATATATCGAAAGCTTACTCTTAGCCAAGATTTAGGCTTGTTATTTTTAAGCAAATTTCTAATTGAAAGTAAATAAATAAATAAATAAAATAGTTTAAAATGGCTTCAGTAATTTAAAATCATAGAGTTGTATACTATTTATTTTACTTTATTTGAGGGAGGGTCAAAAAAAATTATATATCTCTCTGGTAGTGTTCATTTTATTCAAAACAATACATTCTCACGTTGATCAATTACACAGATGAAGCTGTCAAAGTATTTAGAAAGCGTAATTTAAGAACAGCTGATGATTCTAAAGTTTGGGTATTAGCTACCGTTTTTTTTTTTTTTTATTGTTGAAGAAAAAAAAAAAAGGAAAAGAAAAGAAAAAGAAGAAGAAAAGGAAAAAGAAAATATTTTAACTCAGCCTTTATTTTGATGTTTTTTAGAAAAAAAATTGTTTGATTAGGTTTGCATAGTCATTAACTAAAATATAAATGGTAATTAAACTGGAACAAAACGGTGTTACAAACTTCAATAGGATAATAACTTGTACCTGGTATCATAAGAAAAAAAAAAGATAATTCAAATTGAAAAGATAATGCCATATTCAAGTGTCAAACAAATGAGATGAATGGCTGTACTTGATATCGGGACCTTTTGTTGTTTGTTTGTTTGTTTTTTTTTTTTTGTTTTTTTTTTTTGCTATCAATTTTCTATTTCTCGTAAATATCGATCAGATAACACCAAACAGGCTAATACAAAGATCATATCATTTTTGGAAAGTTTGAAAAAAATTGAAAATTATATATATTTAATGATAATTCCGATTTTCACCTTTTTTCTGAATTTTTTTTTCTTTTCTTTTCGGTATACCATAATTAATTCACTAAAAAAGTTAAACGTTTATTTAAATTTATTTTTTCAGCTGGTCTGATTAACATTTTCAACTAATATAACCCATCTTTGAGGTTTTTTTTTTAAAAAAAAATATTCCATCCACCCATATCTTACAATAATAACAATAATAATAATAATGTTAGCATCAAAACCTTTAGAGTTGTATATATCTGCCGATCGTTCTAATTACATTTCAATAGAAGATAACGATAACTTCCCCCAAACCCCTGAAGTTTTATGCGAATCCAATAGCCTTTCTTTCAACAATAATACATATCGCGAACTTCCATGTTATGGAAGTATGGTATCCGATGATTGTTCTAGCTACACTCAATATATTTTAAAATCTAAAGGATTTCCACACTCTTTTGATAGAAAAGACCAAACACCATGCAATGTAGACAACAATTATTCGTACACCACGCCTTATTACGCACCTCACTATATGCCTTACTTTGTTCCTAAAAATGAAGGTGCATCTTCTTCATCTTCTTTTAGTTCTTACGGAACTTCAGATGACGAGAACTATAGCCAGGATTTTTTCAGTCACGAAGATAATACATGTACCCGTGGTTCTCAAGAAACAATCATAGAATTGGATGAGCCCTATGAAACAGACAATGATAACCTGTTGATTGGTATATTCTATTTTCTGTTGGGTATTCTGGTATATATAAAATCCTTTACACCAAACTTTGATAGATCCTTATCAGACTGTCATAAATTAAACAGTTCAGAATCAGACTTGGAAGAAGGAACACAAGAGTCTCAAATTGACGAGATAAGCACTTATGGAAACGGACAATTGTCAGGCTATGGTAGCATGACTTTGAAATCAAAAGTATCAGATGAATATGAACAAATCAAGTGATTGAATTATACAAGCTTATTATAAAAATTTATTGACTTTACTCTTTATAAAACAAATGAATTTTAATATTATTTTTTTTTTATGATTTTATTGTTATGATCTGATTTCCTTTAAAATGTTTATATAACAGAACTGATAATTAAAATCGTAGGAATGTAGGAAATCAAGTAAATCCGCGCTGTGGTTAGGGTTATATTTGTATATGAGACTGGGGAAATAACTGAAATAATGCTCAGAGTCTATCAAGCCATTTTTTTTTCTTTTTTTTTCATGAAATGATTGGATATTATTTCATATAAAAGTTCCGGTATTTATTTTTGTTTACTATAGCAGATATTCCTAATGTTTTGAATCGGAGTATTATATCTTTTTTTTTTTTTTTTTTTTTTTTTTTTTTTTTTTTTTTTTTTTTTTT
>JAKTYK010000181.1:0-12065 GCA_030578655.1 Magnusiomyces starmeri
ACACTAAAAAAAAAAAAAAAAAAAAAAAAAAAAAAAAAAAAAAAAATAACATCCATCTGTTCCTCTTTTTATTTCTTTAATTAGAAAACTTATATTTTCCAGTACAATTACTCCCCTCCCATCATTTTATTGTCTTTAAGAAACCCCCCCCTTAAAATAACATTTCTATTTTATATTATTTACAATCATCCATTTCTGTTACATGTATTCTGGTTAATGAACCAGTTTTCTTTCCATCGATAAAATGGAGATTCTTTCAGGACTTTTGTCCCAAACTCAGCCTAAGCCACAATCAGGATACGAAACCATCACCAAACTATGTGATCGCTTACAAAACTCAACATTAATTGAAGATCGAAGATCCGCCGTTTTAGGTCTTAAGGGATTTGCACGAGAATATCGCGAGACCGTTGCTGCTGGTGCTTTACGAGGCTTAATATCCGTTTTACAACATGATTCTGACGACCTCGAAACTTGCCGTGCTGCTCTTGAAACTCTTATTGTGCTTTTCATACAAGGCCAAGATCAAAACGTACTCATTGAAAACGAATATCGACAACGTAGAAAACGAAGACATCAGGGCCCCAATGGTCAATACCCGTCACCACTTACAATTGACGGGAGAGTTGACTATATTGCATTATGGTTAACTGATGAATTCATTCAAGTAAGCTATTTTATTTTATTTTTATTTTTATTTTTATTTTATTCTTAACTAGATTACATCTAACAATAATTTTCTGAATTTTCCTCAAAATCTTTTTAGAGTGATGAAAATATATCGACTCTGATTTCTCTATTAGAATCAAATGACTTTTATACTAAACTATATACTTTACAGCTACTGGCTGCTATTATTTTAAATCGACCAGATCGTGCACAAGAGCGCATTTTCCTATCACCTCTTGGTATCTCAACACTGGTATCAGCACTAGACGATTCTAGAGAAGTAATTAGAAATGGTAAATATTATATTATATTATATTATATTATTTTTTTTTTCTTCTGAAATATTTATACTAAACAATTTGTTTTAGAGGCTATTCTTGTGTTGTGTCGACTTGTTGAAGGCCATACCGATATTCAAAAACTGGTCGCTTTTGAAGGTGCATTTGACAAATTGTTTGCAATCATTGACTACGAAGGCGGTCTTACTGGTAGTCAAATTGTCGATGAATGCTTGCTTCTCATTAACTCTTTACTGAAGTACAGTATATCCAACCAAAGTCTATTTCGTGAAACTTCCAAGTTCCCTCGTATTGCTGCACTTCTTACTTTGGAGAATCCCAATGATCCCATACCCGGACCACCTATCATCGACAGCCAGTCTTCACAAAACATTATTGATTTGCTTGAGATTTGTCGAATTTTTGTGACTGAAGGAAACGAAGGCACTCCCAAAAATCAAGCTGCCTTATGTTCTGCAGGTGTTTTGATTAATACATTACGACTTGCCTTTGGCCCAGTTGCAACAACCTCAATTCGTGCCCAAGCTCTGTTAACTGTTGCCGATCTTGTAAAATCTAACCCTCCTCTTCAAGAGCAACTGATGGCTATTGATGTGCCATATGTAGATATGTCAATCACCAATCCTTCTAAAGAACCCGTTGTCATACCGGTTACAATTGCTCTTCTTAACTGGGCTTTGCTACCTTCTTCTGTTCACGTCTTTGATTTGAGAATGGGATCAGCAGCTTGCTTAACTTCTGCATTGAAAGATAACCATGATGCTAAAATGGCTTTTTTGGAAGATCAAATTACTTCTTATCAGCTTATGGCTGGCGTTAAGATTACATCGAGAGACGACAATAAGGAACATGCAAGTAAAGATACCAGCGATGAAGATGTTTCTACAACACCACCTTCATCAGACAATTCGGTCGATACACCATCTTCATCTGCTTCATCTCCAAACACACCTTCGCCACCAACAGCCACTAACACTCCAGATAAAACGATAGATTTCAATGAAAACTCGCAATCACCTTCAACTTATGATATTTTCCCAGAATCTGTTAACCTGATCTCCACACTCGTCGATTACGATCCTGACGCCAACTTAAACCCTTATAAATCATGGATTGCCGCTTCTATTTTACTCCGATTATTCGAGGATTCTAACGATATTAAAGATAAACTTAGATCCGTTGCTATTGGTGATGAAACAAATGGCGAAGAGATTGTAACCGTTATTCAATCAATTGGAAGCAATCTTTCTACATCTCTTAAAAACAAGGATCCTCGCATTTCCATTGCCTTGATGATGCTTCTTTCCGTATGGTTATTTGATGACGTAAAGGCTGTTGATGACCTCCTTCACGAGTCATCGGTTATTCAATCTTTACTATTTGTTGCAGCACATTCTACCGGTCATCCTTTAATCGAGCCATTAGCTACAATCTTGCTTGGAATTATTTATGATTTCAGTGGACGAAATTCTGCCATACCTAGAACCAGTCTTTACAACTTGTTTAAAAACACAATTAGCAGGGACCAATACGTTATAAAAATTCAAAAACTTAAAAATAATGTTATGTTTAAAGATTTTGACCCGGATGAGGTGTTCAGTGGTGAACGTGATGAAACTGGTCTCCCCAATGTATTCTTTTTTTCCAACTACGTCGACTTGATTAAAGAAAACTTTTCTCGTATCCAAAAAAGTTTTGATCGTGATCCTGATTCTGAACCTAACTCTAGAGTTTCATTGGATATGTACGAAGAACTTCTAAGCGACTACAAGACTGTTACTGCTGAACTTTCTTCTCTTAAAATAACACATGAATCCGAAAAGGAGTCAACGTCAATCAAAATTCAGGAATTAGAATCAAAGAAAAAGGCGTTAGAAGATGAAATTGCTGAATTTGAGAAAAAGTATGAAGTTGCAACTTCTTCTCTTGCTGATACTAATAGCCAACTGGAACTAGCAATTAAAGAAAAGACCGCTCTTGAAACAGAAAAATATACTCTTCAAGAATCGCTCAAAACCACATCGGATGAACTTGTGAAATTTCAAAAACAAACAGCAGAACTTAAAAAGACAGAGGCTCAACTTAATAGCTCAATCGCTTCATTAAAAAAGGAGAAGGAAAAAGCAGAAGATGGCATAAACAAGATGAGTCGTGAGCTATTTCAGTTAAATAAGGAAAAATCTAATATGGAATCATTATTGAAGAAAAAACAAAAATCTCTCGAAGATGTTGAGAAAAATTATACAAAATCTCAAGACACCATACAATCTATGACTACTCAACTTCGAGAAGTTACTTCTTCTCGCGATGGTCTTTCATCCAAGCTAAAAAATGCTCAAGCTGAACTTGCAAAACTAGACGCGACAATTAAAAACCTCTCTTCTACTCACCAGAACACTTTGGAGGAGCTTGAAGTTGTTCGTCGTCAATATGCAGATGCAGATAGTATGAAACGTACCCTAATTGAAAAGCTCAAAACTGCCGCTCGTCAAATTGAAGAATTAAAAGCAGCTCGCGATCAGCTTACAAAGGATCTTGAGTCAACTTCAAAATCACAATCTGTTTTATCTGAAGAACTTAATGGGCGTATAAAGGAGTTGAATACTGAAAAAGATCAGCTTGATGAAGCTTATAGTCAACTTATCGAAGACATTGACTTGTTTCGTGGAGAATGGAATGAAAAGGAGGCTAATTTTATTGCTGAAATTGAATCACTTACGCGTACCAAATCTGAGCTTGAAAACAAGATTGATTCTCTTACTAAGGAAAATGAACAATCACTTTTGAAGGTTACTGAGCTTGAAACCTCAAATTCAGAATTAAAACATCAACTTTCTAAAGAAAAGGAATCTTCTAAAGAGGTATCAGAATCTTTTTCGAAGCATAAAGCCGAGTTTGAGACTAAACTTAGCGACATCACCAAGGCTAAAGAAGAGTCAATTTCTAAAATCACCGAGCTTGAATCTGCCAATGCTGAACTTGAAAAAGCTTTGGAAAAAGAGAAAGAATCATCACAATCATCAATTTTATCTTTAACTGAAAAACTCAAGGCTATCGAATCAACAAAATCAGAGTTGGAGTCTCGATTAGATAAAGAAGTGCAGGTATCGAAGGAATCTTCAAAATCTCTGGAGGCAGAACTTGAAAAGATAAAAAAGGAAAAACTTGACTTGGAGGAATTGTTATCGAAGGAAAAAGAGACTTTTAAGGAATCAAGTGAATCTCTTACATCACAAATTGATGAGCTCCGTTCACAAAAAACAGAACTTGAAACCCAACTTCAAAATACTCTTGATGAGCTTACCCAAAAGACAAAGTCTTTAGAAACTTCTAAATCAGACAACGAAGAGTTATTTAGTCAGGTTGATACGTTGAAATCCGATAAGAGCTTATTGGAAAAGCAGCTTGCAGAAGTCAACGATAAACTTGAAACACAGCTGAAGGATTTCAAACAACTAGAAGACAAAAACTTGGCGCTTTCTTCTAGAATTGAATCTCTTGAATCAGAAAAAAAGAATCTTGAGAAGCAATTAGACAATATCCAACAAGAGAAGGATACTCAAGAAAAGGAGCTTGCTGGCCTTAGGTTAACAATCACCGACTTGGAAAAGCAAATATCTGACTATAAATTATCCACTGAAAATATCACCACCACTAATACTGAACTTGAAACGAAGCTCCATGAACTTCAAAACTCTTTAAAAACAAGCGAAACAGAAAAGGAGAAGTTACAGAAGCAACTTGATTCTACTTCACAAGAACTGGAATCTAAGATTAAAGAATTAGATAAGTCTTTGGAAGATTTGAAGACGGAAAATCAAAATCAATTAGAGATTGAAGCTTCAAAACTTGTTAAACAAAAAGAAGCTCATTTGTCTGCTGTTTCTGAGTTGGAAACCAATATAAAGAATCTTAATAAACAGCTTTCTGAGCTCGACGAAGTTAAAGAGTCGCAAGCTCGTGAACTTGCAGAACAAAAAGCTGAACTGGACAAAAATACTGAACTTCATACCTCTACTGTTCTAAAGCTTGAGAAGGAGATTGAAGAGCTCAAAACCCAGATATCTGAATTGGAAACTGCCAAGGAGACATATTCTAAACAACTCGTTGAAGAAAAGGCAACTTTAGAACAACACACCAAACTCCATTCCTCTACAATTTCAGAATTGGAAAAGACTATCACTGATCTCAGAGAGAAAATTAGTTCTCTAGACAAAGCCCGAACTTCTGAATCTGAAGCCTTTGCTTCGTCTCGTGAAAAGCTTACTCTTGAGATTCAACAAGTTAAATCAGAACTTGAAAAGACACAACAAGACTTTGAAAAGCTTAACACTGAAAAACAGGATATTTCTGCAGCTCGTAATAAGCTTTCTGATGAACTTGAATTGCTGAAATCCAATACCACAACTTTAACTAACTCTCTTAAAGCAGAAATTTCTAAACATGAAGCATACATTCAGCAATTGAAATCTGAGAAGGAGAGTCTAGAAAGTGAGATTGTCAAAAAGGAGAAAGAGATTGAAGAAGAACGTGCTGTTTTAACTAAAGATGCAGTTTCTACTACTAAGGATCTGTCCAATAAGATATCTACCCTTGAAAAAGAGAAGAATAGTCTGAAAGCATCTCTTACAGCAAAATTAACTGAAATTGAAGATTCTAAGAATCTTCTTGAAAAAGAAAAAGTTAATCTTGAAAATAAGTTAGACGAAGCACAAAATAAACTTGCTCAACACGAACGAAATATGGCGAAGGATAAAGAGGAATATGAAGATAAACTAAAGCAGTTATCCGAAGAAGCAAACTCATACAAGAGTAAAATTTCAGATTTGACTAAGCAACTTGAAATTTCTCAAAAGGATAGCGAAGAAAGTATTTCAAGATTTGATTTAGAAAAACAAACCCTTCAAAAGAGTTTGAATGAAGCTCAAGATTCCAAATCTAAGCTTGAACAAGAGGTTTCTCAATTAAAGGACGATATTGCAGAATCAGCAGCCAAGATTGAAGCTCTAAATAAGACTCTTGAAGATTCTAAGTCTAAATACTCCGAGGAGGCCAAGAGCTTTAATGACAAAATATCTGAAGCTAAGGATTCTATTTCAAAGTTGGAAAAAGAGCTGGAGGCTTCTGTTAAAGCTAAAGAGGATACTGAAAAGAAACTGGAAATTGAAATTGCTAAGACTAAGTCAGCAGCCGAGATTTCGAATTCACAAGTAAAGCAGTTGATGGCTGAAAAAAGTGAGCTTGAAAAGTTACTTGAGGCTAAAGATGTTGAGACCCAGTCTAATGCCGAGGCAGCAGATTCTAAGATTAAGCAATTAACTGAAGAAAAAGCTGAAGTAGAAACGAATCTTGAGAAGGCTCTTGCCGAGTCCCAATCCATCAATGATGAAATTACCTCTTTGAAAGCCGAGAAGGACGATATTCAACAGAGATATACGAAAGATCTTTCGGAATCGCAGTCAGCTATCTCTGCCGCTAAAGAAGAAATCAAAACGCTTAAATCGCAAAATGAGACCATTACAAAGAATTTAGAAAAGGAAATGGAGAACTCTAAAGATCTACAGTCTCGATTGGAATCTGAAATTTCACAACTAAAAACCGAGAAAGAGGCTGTTGAAAAGAAACTCGAACAGGCCATTTCTGATTCTACCAAGACTTTTGGAAATGCTGAAGAACAGATTCTGTCTCTTACTAAAGAAAAGGAATCTATTGAGAAGCAACTTGAAAAGGTGGTTGCCGATTCTAAGCAAAGTTCTGAGAGTGCCGAAAATAAAATCAAGTCCCTCACTAAAGAGAAAGAAGAAAATGAACAAAAACTTCAAGGCCTTGTTAAGGAAATGGAGTCTAAGAATGTGGAATTGGAAAATAAATTACAGCAATTGACAGAACAACATCAAGCTAAAGAGTTGGAAATCAAAACTTTGGAAAAGAGTCTTGAAGAAACCAAATCGCTCAACTCTTCAATTACTAACAATTTAGTTAATGCCAAGAAACTGGAAGAAGAACAGAATAAAAATGTCATTAAGTTTGAGAAAGAGGTCACAGAACTTCAAGATCTGAATAGTAGATACAGACAAGATAATGAATCTCTTCAGGAGGAGATTAGTCGTCTCAAGAAGGAGCATATTAAACGGGAGGACGAATTAACCCAAGAGCTTGAAAAAGCAGTTCAACAAGCCGTTTCTGCATCACATACTGCATCCAATTTCGAAACACAACTTGCGGATAAGAGAAGAGAGCTACTAAAATCTACAGAAACGTTGTCAGCTGTTCATATTGAGAAAAATGAACTTATGGATAAGATAGCCGATATGGAAGAACAGCAGGAGATTAAGGAAAAGCAGTTATCTAAGTTGAAGGAGTCCAATGAGACACTCAATACCGAAATCACTAAAATGAAAGCTCAATTGGATGAATCGCAGAAAAACCTTAATGATGCTATAAAAGCTGCTGCGGAATCTAAGGCTAAAGCCGATTCTGCAACTGCGTCTGCAGCAGCAGCTGCTTCAGAGATAGCCACACTAAAATCTACTTTAAAAGCCAAGTCAACCGATGGTGCTGATGACAAAGAGACTGTATCGAAGGCTGAGTATGAGGAGTTGATGCTTTTGGTTAGCGATATTGATGAACGTTTACGCAAATATAAAGGTCGATTGAGAAAGCTTGGTGAGGAAGTTTCTGAAGATGAGGATGAGGAAGAAGAAGAAGAAGAAGAAGATAATGACGAATAAAATTAACCATATATAACAATTTATCACCATATAAATATTGTAATATTATTTTGTGAATATAAATATAAATAGAATAGAATAAATTTACGTTTTTACAAGCTGAAAAAAAAAAAAAAAAAATACATTAAGTCCTTTTGTTTATTTTATTATTTAATTTGTTTCTTAGTCTCTATTACTTGTTATGTGCTTTTGCCTATAATATATTATTTCATTTCATCTCACTTAGTTTTTATTTTATTTTTTATTTTATTTTTTATTTTATTTAATTTAATTTAATTTTGTTCTTTCATACCAGTTTATCTAAGGAAGCCTGTCCTATTTAGGATAAACGTCGTCGTCTAAATGTCGAGGAACAGCATCTTTAGGATTTTTAGGAGGTGCTGTGGACCGTACAATATAATTAGGTTCGTTATCATGGAAAAGTAAAAACTCAGAGGAATATTCATCTGCGATATTATCAGAAGTCAGGGTAGGAGTTGTAATGATGCTAGGCGATGAAGAAAGAGGATTTGAAACGTCTGAATGAATATCTTGAGCGCACTCAGGGCTTTGGCTTCGTTTTCTGTCGTTTGAACTATCACTCTGTCTTCTTCTGTAATAATGGGGGTGAGATGTAAGCTGACTCCTTTTACTTTGTGTTCGAGACTGTAATGGTTGTCGTAGCCGAAAGCCTGGCTCATGGTCTTCTGATGTTTGGGATTGGGGTTGAGGTGATAATGTTTCTGGAATTATTGGTCGAGTTTCTGATTGAGTTTGAGTTTGACTAATGTATGAAGATGGGGGCTGGGTATAGTCATAAGTATATTGATGATGTGTACCGGGAAGATGAGAAGAACTTGAGAAATTGGAGGTTGTTGTTGGTGATGGCGCATTAGAGGCTATAGGTTGAGAGGACATAACTAAAGGGGAAGGAGAGGCTTCTATTGACGAAGGATGTGAAACAGAGGATGGTTTTTGTTGGTTAAAGTTGTAAGATGGATCTGGTGTCGAAGGTACACGCGACATTGAATGAGGCGAATAATGGGTTGGACTGACTGTTGAAGATTGATCCAATGCCGGTAAGTTTTGGTTAATTGATTTGCTTAATGTGCTAGCACTATCGGATACGCTAGTGCTGCTGCTGCTATTTCTATTGATATCATAAATCGAACGTGGTATTATTATATTAGGCATGCCCGAATGTATTTTTGTATGTTGATCATTTTTGTCTGTTAATTTTTGTGGTGTATCATGTGTTATAGTATGCATTGTTGGTTCTTTGTTTTGAGATCCTTCATGTTGACATTGGTGCTGATATTGACGTTGACATTGTTGTGTTGGACTTTGGTATTTATTATGGTCATGCAATTGAAAAGATTCGCATTCATGAGTTTGCTTTGTGTCCTGGATAGTACCTTTATTACGGCCGCTACTCTGCTTTTGATGTTGGGTCTGATCACAACTTTGGTCTGGACTTTGACTTTCAATTCTATTATGTCTCCGGGGTTGGTTTTGATTATGGGGTATTCTTTGTGCCTGGTTTGATGCTTGGCTTTCTCTCTTTTCTTTTATTTTGTCACTATCCGCATCTGCATCTGCACTCGTACCCGTTTCTCTTCCTTGACCACTTCGACTTTTTCTTTTTCGATTTCGATTTTGATTTTGATTTTGATTTTGGTTTTGGCTATGATTAGATTGAGCGTATTTTTGATTGCTGTCTATTCCCGGACTTGGTGTCTTTTTTGGCATTTTTTTTTAAAAAAAAAGAGAACAATTAGTTTAATAAATAAATTCGAAGAAAACACCAATTGTGGTATAAAGACAGATTTCTGTGACTTAATTCTATCAAGATGTTTTAATAAATATAGTTTTCAAAATATTTATTGGAAATTTTTTTTCTCTTTTTTTATATATATGTATTATTATTTATTTAATATTTTTTTGTTCAAAGTAGTTTGAGTTGTACCGGTTCAAGAGAAATTACACTTTTAAAACGAGCTCCCCTTTCGTCAATAACACTGCCGTTGTTATCATTACCATCAGTGCTAGCTTTCAAACTCATTGTTGCCACCTTCGTAATTAATATATATATATATATATATATATATATATATATATATATATACTTTCTCACTAAATTTAGGGGCTGTTTAGAACTTTTTCCGACTTAATTTTTTTATTGGTTATTTGTCCATTTTAATCAAAAGCCATTAATTCTACTTTTACTTTTATCTTGAGTGACGAAACAAAAATAAAAATCATCCAATTTTTATATATACTTAGTTGGAATATTGGATTTCTTTCTTTAAAAAAATTACAAGAGCTGAGTGCGACTAGAGAGTATGAAAATTTATGCCAAAACTGTCAAAGCCACTAAATCTTAAACGTTATTTTTTTTATTTTTATTTTTTTTTTTTTAAATGACAAGAACCTTTTCAATTTCATTTCTTCATTTAATACCATACACACTCTCTTACCTCAAACTTGAATCAAATCCGTTGAAAGTAGTATATTAATCTATTTTTATAAATGAATATTCTAAAAATGGTTTCACTAGTAAAGTATTGTGTCTTTGATTGAACTGAGCCAATGTCAAAAGTAAGGGATGTAAGGAATGATATATACACAAACATGTCAAAATCAGATGAAGTTAAAGGAAATAAAAACTCAAAAAGTTCAAGAGACTTTGAAAAAAAAGCATCACTCAAATAACTTTTAATTTTCATTACCGTAAAGACAAACCATCAGTTTCTTTAACATGTGGGATGTGTATTTACTGACCAACCTGCTCCTTTCATTTATTAGAATGCTATGTCTCAGATTTCAAAAAAAAAAAAAAAATACAAAGTCCGCATGAAAAGCACGTTCCAAATAATATTCTTGAAAGCTAGAAGAAAAACTCAAAAAATAAATAAAAAAAAAGCTAATCTGCCACCTGTTTTTTATTTTTAATTTTATCTATCATGTATATATATATATATATATTCAAATATTGTGTATAGAAAAGTTTGACGGTTTCTGTGATATCGCAAAAAGCCAACGCGATGAAATGCTAGATACTGGAAACGTATGTACGGCTACTTAAGGTTGCATATTCGTTTTGAATACACAAACATTCGATGCGTGTTTATTATTTTTTTTTTTTTTTTATAGTAAACAGATGTTTATTCTACCCACCCATTTTCTCGACAACAAATTGCAAGGCGTACGTCTATGCAATAGGACTAATAATGTGTATAGTTAATGGATTTCAAAACCATTTGATATATATTTGTTAAACTTAATAATAAAAATATAAAGGATCAAAAAAAACTAAAAAAAGGGGGTTAAACTTGCTTTGATTTCCTTTTTTTTTTTTTATTTTATTTTTTGTTTTTGTTTTTGTTTTTGTTTTTTTTATTTATCTGTTCACGCAAGAGTATAATTATCTATATTAGATGACAGAACATAGTATGTCAACAATTTAGGAAGAATCTTTTGAAAAAACCCGCCCGAATTATATAAATCAAATAGTTTGAATGTATCATCTAGGCCTAAAACATTAGGTAAGGGAACTAGAGGTTTTCTTAATGGTACAGTGTTACTTGAAGGACCACCAAATAGATTTGAGAAAACCCCGTGGTTTAAAGAATAGTCCGTAAGCGAAGAATCGGTGGAATAAAACAACTCCTCGTGTGGGTCATAATTTCCAAATGAAATAACATAGTCAGCGTAAGGTGTGGAATAGATAGGCATCCAATCGGGCCCATAAATAAGCTTAGGTGGATGAGTAGCCGAGAAAATTAAATCTTTAAAAAAGGGAGAATAGTAAGACTCTAAAATGACATCTCCGCACACTAACGAAATCAAAGAAGACAATGCTTTATTTATACTTCTAGATAAAACTTTACGTAATCCAAACTTGTAATCATTTGATGTCGATGACGATCTTCCGTTATTTTGATGATTGCTGGATTCCGGAGGAAATGTGCCAATAAAAGGATAATAATTCTCGTCTAGCTTTAATTCGTGTAGAATTCGAGATGTAATTGTTTGTTTCCGAATATTGTCTTCTCGTATTGATGGAGGATAGATAATATAAATCAGAAAATATGAGAATATAAAAATCGAGTGTGTTACTTTATGCAGGATCCTTATAGGAATTAATACAGGAGTGAGAACAATCTTGGTTGCCTTAACATGGCACTTTAGGGCATACCATGCTAAGTTAGATACTGATGGTATCAGCATAGAATTGAACCAGCAGAACGGATTAAGGAACAGACAAATAAATGGAAAAGAAATATGAACCTATAGTTGTTGATTGATGATCAATTTTATAAAAGAGTAGAAAAGAAGAAAGAAAAAAAAAAAAAAAAAAAAAAAAAAAAAAAAAAAAAAAAAAAAA
>JAKTYK010000182.1:0-12039 GCA_030578655.1 Magnusiomyces starmeri
TTTTTTTTTTTTTTTTTTTATAAAAAAAAAAAAAAAAAAAAAAAAAAAAAAAAAAAGTAAACAAATCAAATCACGTGGTATAAGGTTAGGGTTAATATTAATTGCCTATTTAGGTATATCTAATCCATCACACAGCCGTGCGTGATTACTTTACAACTTACGTAATAATAGTCCCGCACCTTTTTTTTTTTTATCAATCAAACAACGAGGTCTTTTTTTTAAAGACAAATAATACGAAATTGGCGATTCGTCTATATATAAAATAAAAAAATTTTACCTTTTTTTTTTTTTTTTCTTCTTTTCTTCTTTTTTTTTATATATATATTCAATAAAAAAAAAAAAAAAATGCAGAATTTTCATACCGATTTCTCGCTACTCAATTTGGTGTCGTTTTATTTCCTATGCTTCATCTGCATCTCGGTGATGGTGTTTGTGTCAGCGACACAGGCCATATTCCTGACGGATGTGCTGGGAATCCATTCCAAACTGGGGAGCTATACGGGGAACCTGACGTTTGCGGACGAGGTGCTGACGATGATTCTGGCGCCTCTTTGGGGGTCCCTTAGCGACAAAATCGGAACAAGACCAGTAAGTTTATTTGTTTGTTTGTTTGTTTTAGATATAAAAACATGTATATATTAACTAAGAAGAAAAAAAGATTGTTGTTGTGGGGTTTGTTATTGTGGGCGTGTCACTTTTCCTTTTCACGGTCTCAAAGGACGTGTACCCGGATCTGCTCATGCTGCGGCTTCTGTTTGCTGTGGGGGCGTCTGCCAGCGGGTCCATGATCACGGCGATCTTGTCTGAAATCAGCACGTTCCGGGTGTCGCCGGGCAAGCTGGTGAGTCGGTTTGTGGGCAAGGCGCGCAAGGCGGTGCAGGATCAGGTTTGGAAATTCCAAAGAGGAGGAGGAGGAGGAGTAGGAGGAATAAATTTTGGAAACCAACAAAAAAGGACCACAGCACCGCTCTCTGTTTCTGCAGACGTGGGAGTCCATGACGAGAATCCATACGAAACGCCATCGTCATCGTCGTCTGCAGATATGTTTCCAGCTCAGGAACAGTCACCTTGGGCGTCATCGTCAGACGACGGAGAAGGCACGGGGAATGCGAAGCAAACGGTGATCAATGTGGTGGATGAAGCGGGCAGCCACACGCAGGACGACATCGACACGGACGACAGCACGGAGTTTCTGCAGGTGGTGCAGCCCGGGACGCGGAACGGCAAGGGCACGGCCATGGTGGGAATCATGTCCGGGCTGGGGGCGTGTTTCGGGGCGTTTGTGCTGGTGGCCATGCCGATGCACCTGCGGCTCAACAACCACCTGTCGCCCACGGCCGCCGTCAAGGTGGCGTACTACATTGTGGGCGGGGTTGCGTTGTTTTGCTCGACGCTGCTGTTTGCCGGGCTGCACGACGACCGCACAAAACGTATTGTCCATTGGATCAAAGGTTCTACTTACATTCCTCCTGCTGCTGCTGTTCCTTGGAAACCTGTTTCTGGAAATGCTGATGATGATGGTGATGGTGATGATGGGGCCAGAGCCGAGAACGTTTCGTCTAGCGCCGCCGCCGCCGCCGCCGCCGCCGCCATTACCGCAGAGCCCACGCTGACATACTACCAGCTGCTGCGCCAGGGCTTTTCGCTGGCGCTGACGGACCCGGCGATTCTCCTGGGGTACTGCGGCGGGTTCATTGCGCGGTCGACGACGGTGGCGACGGTGATGTTCATTCCGCTGCTGGTGGCGGCGAACCTGCGGGACGCGGCGGCGCACTGCGCGTCGGCGTCGGTGCCCAAGGAGGACCTCTACGGCACGTGCCGCCGCGGGTACGTGCTGAGCTTCTCGGTGATGGGCGTCACGCAGGTGTGCACGCTGGTGGCCGCGCCGCTGTGGGGATACACCGCCGACCGGTTCGGGCGCAAGGTCACCATGCTTGCGTCCAGCGCCATCGGCGTGCTGGCGTTTTTGGGCTTTGGCGTGACGGCAAGCACCGCCGCAGACTCCATTCTGCACGCAGAACCCTCCTCCTCCTCCTCCTCCTCCAGTGGCAGCAGCAGTAGTAGTAGTGGTGGTGGTGATGGCGGCAACAAGCCCGACTCGGCTCTTAGCGGCGCGCCGACCTCGGCCCTCGTGTCCATCTACCTGCTCGCCAGCCTCATGGGCGTTGCCCAGATCGGCACCATCATCGCGTCCATGTCGCTGTGCACCGACACGCGCCGCGCCGCCAGCGGCTCCATTGCCGGCGTCTACAGCTTCTGCGGCGGCCTCGGCATTCTTGTGCTCTCCATGGTCGGCGGCAAGCTCGCCGACTTGTTTGCCGGCGCACCCTTTGTCCTCGTCAGCGTCTTTTATGCCCTGCTTTTGGCCCTCACCCTTTCCCAAATGCCGAACTTTGTCTTGGCTCTTGAGCGTTGGGTCCCCATGCGTAGATCCCATATATCTCTTGATGATGATAATAATACCCCCGCTGCTGCTGCTGCTGCCTCTGTTCCCGCTGCTACTTCAAAATTGTCAACCGTTTTTGCCAATTGGTCTCCACAACTTGCTCATCCCTCTACTTGGGTCCCAGGATTTCAAAAATCTGGTCAAATCCGTCTAGGCAATGACGAAAACTTTTTAAGCTATGATGATTAGATTTATTATACTACATAATTATATATATATATATATATATATTTAATTTAATTTAAAATGTCTTTCTTTCTTTTTTTTTTTTTTTTTTTTTTTTTTCTAATTATTGTCGGCTCCCATAACCATAGCCAACAAAGCCATACGAACAAACAAGCCATATCTCATTTGTCTGAAATATGCCGCTCTATTATCAAAGTCCACCTCCTCGGAAATCTCATTGTTTCTAGGAAGTGGGTGCAAAATGCACATGTGCTGCTTGGCCTTGGACAAGACGGCATTGTCAATGACATAGGTATCCTTGAGGCGCTCATAGTCAGCCACATTGGCAAACCGCTCGCCTTGGACACGGGTGCAGTAAATCACGTCCGAAGACGCAATGATGGACTCGTCCAGCGTCTCGCTCTCGGTGGCAAAATGCTTGGTCTTGATCAAGTCCGCCTTGATGTTTTCAGGCAGCGACAGCTCCTTGGGGCACACCAACGAGATCTTGACATTGTAGTGTTGCAACAGCTTGCAGAGCGAGTGCACGGGTCGGCCGTACTTCAAGTCACCAACAAAGGTGACGTTGATGCCATTGACAGTACCCAACTCCTCACGAATAGTAAACAGATCCAAAAAGGCTTGTGTCGGGTGCTCAACAGAACCATTGCCGCCGTTAATGACAGGAACCGGCGAGTACTTGCCGGCAATGGCGGCGCTGCGCTCCTCGGGGTGTCGCAAGACAATTGCGTCAGAGTAGCACGCCATGGTGCGAATGGTATCCTGCAAGGTCTCGCCCTTCTTTGTCGAGGACGAGCCGGTGGCAACAGCAACAACGCGGCCTCCAAGACGCTGCATGGCGGCATCAAAGGAGGAAGCTGTTCGTGTCGAGGGCTCGAAAAACAAAGTCGTCAGCACTCTATTCTTAAGAATATCCAAAACACCAACACGCTCGACAGCAAGTCGCATTTCCTGGGCAGTGGCGAAAAGTCTGTGCAAATCAGAGCGCGAAAACTGCTGCACAGACAAAACGTGGCGGCGGAAAAAGGGCGAGTTGCGGAGAGCCTCGCGGATGGCAGAGGGAGGGCTGGGCTCACGGACAAGAATGGCCGAAGGCTCTTGAGAAACAATGGGCTCGTCGTCGGATCTAGCAAGCTCGGCACGGACGTAGCGAGGCGACTTGAGGGCATCAGAGGTACTAAACGAAACACGCTTGGCACGAGGAGAAGTAGGAGATGTGGTAATAGGAGCAAGAGGAACAGCAGAATTATCAACTGTAATGGTGGTAGTTGTAGTGGTAGTAGATGTTGATGTAGATGATGATGATGATGATGATGATGAAGATGATGATGAAGATGATGGACCAGTGGGAGGTACTGAGGATGGTGATGATGTTGATGATGGTGATGATGTTGACGACGATGTAGGTATAGAACTGATATTACTATTACTAGTAGCAGAAACACCAGAGGTAATAGAAGGATTCAATCCGGCAGCAAGGGCAGCAACATGAGGCAACAAGACAGAAGAATAGTCTCTGCCAATATTGTCCTGGGTAATCAACTCACCACCAAGAGCAACGGTGCGGCCATAAAAGGTAACGCGTTCGACAAATCCCTTGAGGGGCTTGTCGGCAGCAGGCGAAAAGGTCTTTGAATGTTTAAGAGCGTCGCTGACTCTGTCCAAGTCGATTTCAACTCTAGTGTCGGGTTGCTCGTGCAACTCAAAGATTTGCATGGGGTTGGTGTAGAGTCTCAAAACAATATCGTCAATGGTCAAGCGGCCATCGTTAACGGCAGTGAACAAGAGGGGGAGAGCGTCGGCAATGCCAGCGGCAACAACGTCATCGGCGGGGGCGCCGAGCTCCAAGGCCAAACGAGAAGGCAAGCCACCAATGGAAAACATATCGACAAACTTCAAATTGTCCCAAAGAGCAGCAATGTCATCCTTGGAAGGCAACAAGTATGCCGACTTGACTTGAGGGAAATCCTCAGAGGCGAAAAACAACGAGTAAATGGCAACATCGCAAGTGACGCGCAGACCCTTTTCCTTGGAAAGAGCAATCAAGTTGATGTCCTGCTTGGTGGAGACATTGGTAATGTGGATTGGTCTATTGTGGAGAGAAGCCAAAAGAAGAATGGAGGCAATGCTGGTGGCTTTAGCGTCGGTAACAATGGGCTTGTACGAGGGCCAGTGGGTGAAATGCTCGGAAAGAGTTGAGATGGTGTTTGTGCTGTCCTTGAGGTAGTGGTAAGGCACGACAAGAGCACCGACAGACTCAATCAAGTGAGAGAGTTGGGAATAGTTTGTTTCGGTAGCGGCAACGGAAATGTTGTAGTCGGTGGCGGCGCCTTCGCGGAGATTGGCTTGGGCAATAGCCAAGTCTTCGGCATTGGTCAACAAGCCACTGATGCTAACGGGCATGATTCTATTCATGGTGAAACCAGAGGCTAGACAAGTCTTGAGAACCTTGGCGGCATCTTTAGCGCCGTCATCAGAAGATGACAACAACCCGGGGACAAATGTCGAAATGCTAATGAGACCAGGGAGAGTAACAGTTCTGTGAGAGGTTTGGGCATCAACGCTGGAAATCTCAAGGGAGCTCTTGCGGGCAATGGCCTCAATCAAAAGTTTGGCATTCTTAACATTGGTAACAAGAGGAATGGCGTAATCAACAGCCATTCTGCGGGTTCGGTAGCCCTTGGAAACGTAATTGGCGGGTCTGCGGAATCTATTGCTCGAGGGCAAGTTGATGTACAAGTCAATAAGATGGTTGGCCAAGTGCTGGGTCAAAGAGTACTCGGACTTGCCGCCGCCCTCCGAATTGTTGTCATCGTCATTCAAGTCTTCTAAAAACTGGACAGGAATGCCGTGCTCTTGAATAAAGTCGGCAGTACCAGAAGTGGCAAAGAGGGAATAGCCGAGCTGGTGGAGCTTCTTAACCGAGGGCAAAAGCTCCATCTTTTCCTTGTAGGAACCAATAGAGAGCAAAATGTTCTTCTTGGGCAGAGTAAAGCCAGTGGCAATCAAAGACTTGAGATAAGCCTCATACTTGTCGTGGCCAAAGGTAGCAACTTCACCGGTAGAAGCCATTTCAACACCAAGAATGGGGTCAGCGCCGGAAAGACGAGAAAAGGAGAATTGAGGCACCTTAATGGCAACATAATCCTCGGGGAGATCAATCAAGGGGTAGGGGGTAACATCGTAACCAGTGATTGCCTTTGTAGCCATTTCAATCAAATCAACGCCCAAAACTTTGGAAACAAAGGGGAAGGATCTAGAGGCACGGACATTGCACTCGATAACCTTGATTTCGTTATCCTTGGCAATGAATTGAATGTTAAAGGGACCAGTAACGTTCAAAGCGTTACCAATCTTAGCGGTGGCAACAACAATGCGGCGAACAGTTTCGCGATCCAAATCTTGAGGAGGAACAATCAAAGTGGCATCACCGGAATGAACACCAGCGTTTTCAACGTGCTCGGAAACAACGTGCATAAGCAATTTACCATCCTTAGCAACGGCATCCATTTCAATTTCCTTGGCATTCTCGATATACTTGGTAATGACAACGGGGTAGTCGCGCGAGACTTCGACAGCTTGTTGCAAATACGACTTCAAGTCATCGCGAGAGTAAACGGTATTCATAGCGGCACCAGACAAGACATAAGAGGGACGGACCAAAACTGGGTAGCTAACCTTTTCGGCAAACTCCTCGGCCTCTTCAAAGGAGGTGAGCTCCTTCCAAGCGGGCTGGTCAACACCAATGGTATCAAGCATACGGGAAAACTTGTATCTATTTTCGGCAGAATCAATCATTTCCGGGGAAGTACCCAAAATCTTGACATTTTGACGGTGTAAAGTCAAAGCAATATTGTTTGAAGTTTGGCCACCCATGGAAACAACAACACCACAAGAGGCTTCAAGTTCATAGATATCCAAAATGCGCTCAAGGTTGATAACCTCAAAGTAAAGTCTGTCAGCTTCATCATAATCGGTGGAAACGGTTTCCGGATTGTAGTTAACCATAATGGTTTTAGCGCCTTGCTCGCGAAGGGTGCGGACGGTGCGAACGGCACACCAGTCAAACTCGACAGAGGAACCAATACGGTACACACCAGACCCAAGAACCATAAAGCCATGGTCGTTAAAGTCAATGTCGTGGGAGTTTGCATTATAAGTCATGTAAAGGTAGTTGGTAAAGGCCGGGAATTCAGCAGCAACGGTATCAATTTGCTTGACAAAGGGGGTAATGCCAGCCTCGATACGGCGGCGACGGACAGTGATTTCGTTAGAGCCGATAAACTTGGCAATTTGGCGGTCCTCAAAGCCGAGCTGTTTTGCTTCACGGATAACATCTTCAGGAAGGTTGCTAATCTTGTATTGAGAGATAAATTTGGCAAACTCAACAAGACCAGAGAGCTTATTGAGGAACCACTTGTCAATCTTGGTCATGGACCAAACCTTGTCGACCGAGTAGCCAGAGTCGAGGGCATTTGCAATGGCAAACAAGCGCTGGTCAGAGGGGGTTTGCAACTCAGTGTCAATGTCAATGGACATGAGAGCATCGGTGGCATTAAACCCAAGATTGTGGTAATCGGTGGAGCGGATAGCCTTTTGAATGGCTTCTTCAAAAGTGCGGCCAATGGACATAACTTCACCGACCGACTTCATGGAAGAGGAAAGTTCCTTTGAAACACGGGTAAACTTCTTCAAGTCCCAGCGGGGGATCTTAACAACGACGTAATCAAGAGAAGGTTCAAAGCAAGAAGAGGTAACCTTGGTGACATTGTTTTTGATTTCGTCGAGTCTAATATTCAAGCCGAGTTTGGCAGCAATAAAGGCCAATGGGTATCCAGTAGCCTTTGAGGCCAAAGCCGAGGAACGGGACAAACGAGCGTTAACTTCAATGATGCAGTACTCCTTGGAAAAGGGGTTGAGGGCGTATTGAATGTTGCACTCGCCGACAACGCCCAAGTGGCGGATAACGTTAACGGCGGTTGTTCTGAGCATATTGTAATCTTCATCGGAAAGGGTTTGGGAGGGAGCAACGACGATCGAGTCGCCAGTGTGGATACCGAGAGGGTCAAAGTTCTCCATGTTACAAACGGTGATGCAGTTATCAAAAGCGTCGCGAACAACCTCATACTCGATTTCCTTCCAGCCCTTCATAGAGCGCTCGACAAGAACTTGGGGCGAGGCGGCAAAGGCCTTTGTGCACAAGTCAACGAGTTGTTCCTCATTTTCGGCAAAGCCAGAGCCAAGGCCACCGAGAGCATAAGCGGCGCGGACAATGACGGGGAAGCCGATATCCTTAACAGCGTCGAGAGCTTCTTGAATAGAAGAAGCAGTTTGGGATTTGGCAACCTTTTCGCCAATTTCCTCCATGGAGCGGGCAAACAACTCGCGGTCTTCGGTGGTGATGATGGTATCAATGGGGGTACCGAGGACCTTAACGCCGAGGGACTCAAACTCGTCCTTTAATTGGATACCGACATTCAAGGCAGTTTGGCCACCAAAGGTAACGTAGATAGCGTCGGGACGCTCATACTTGATGACTTTGCGGACAAAGTCCGGGGTGACGGGTAAAAAGTAAACCTTGTCGGCAAGACCCTTTGATGTTTGGATGGTGGCAATGTTGGGGTTGATGAGAATGGTATAAATGCCTTCTTGTTTGAGAGCCTTGATTGCTTGGGAGCCCGAGTAATCAAACTCGCCAGCCTGGCCAATGGACAAGCCACCCGAGCCGAGGACCAAGACTTTTTGGACATTAACTCTGGGGTGTTTCAAGTCATTTTCGGCGCGAGTGCCGCCGGGGAAGGAAACAGGGTGAGGGAGGCTGTAATTTTTAGTTTTAAAGTCGACAACGGTTTGTAAAAAGGTATCAAACAAAAACTCCGTGTCGCGGGGGCCCGGGGTGGATTCCGGGTGGAACTGGACAGAGAAAAAGGGAAGGGATTCGTGGTAGATACCTTCGTTTGAGCCGTCATTGGCGTTAACAAAGAGTTCCTTCCATCCAGGTTGGAGAGATTCAACATCAACGGCATAACCGTGGTTTTGAGAGGTGATGTAGCAACGGCCGGAAATGAGGTTAGTGGCGGGGATATTGTGGCCACGGTTACCAAACTTGAGTTTTTGGGTGCGAGCGCCCGAGGCAATAGCCAAAAGTTGATGACCCAAGCAGATACCAAAGATTGGTTTTACTTTTTCTTCTTGTTGTAATAAAGATCTGAGACGGTCGCTAACGACGGAAACGGTTTCAGGGTTACCTGGACCATTAGAGATAAAGAGACCGTCGTATTCTTCATTGGAAAAGTCGTAATTCCAAGGGACAACCTTGAGCTCGACACCACGGTTGACAAAGCAGCGGATTTGATTGTACTTCATGCCAACGTCAATGGCGAGGATGCGGATGATTTTACCGTCGGGGCCCAAGAGTGGAGCAATCTTTTGGGGAGGAGGGGAATAAACAAGGGGGGATTTGATGGAAACTTCATCAACCAAGTTTCTAGTGTTTGGGTCGGCCCAGTCTATTGAGGAGAAATCCTGGGGGAATTTAACATCGGCGGGGGAAGAATAAGAGAGGGCAGAGGGTTTGAGAGAAAGGATTCTGCAGAGGGTGGAACCATTTGAGGTGATGTATTTAGTGAGGGAGCGGGTATCGACGGCGTAAATGGCCGGGATGCCTTCTTCTTTGAGCCAAGAGCCCAAGGAGGAAGCGGCAAGGTAGTGGGAGTAATTTTCCGTGTAGGAAGCAACAACGAGACCGGCGACATGGATACGGTTAGATTCAAAGTACTTGGGGAGAGACTCAATGATGGGGTCGCACAAGGTGCGGGAGGGAACACCGTAGTTACCAACTAGGGGGAAGGTAATAACGAGGATTTGTCCTTGGTAGGAGGGGTCAGTGATTGATTCAGGGTATCCAACCATACCAGTTTGAAAGACGAGTTCACCAGCCGCCGACTTTTCAGCGCCAAAGGAATAACCTTGGATGATGGGGCCATCTTTGAGTTCCAAGGTGGTGAGTTTATGAGCAGGATTGATAGGAGGGAAAATAGGAACAGAGATTGAAGACACTTTGTTGAGATTTGAATGTTAGTTGAAGAAGAAAAAAAAAAAAAAAAAAAAAAAATTTTTCATCACGTACTTTTGAAGTATATATATATATATATAAAAATATATGAAAATTTTTTTTAAAAAAATATGAAAAAAAAACCTAATCAAAGACAAAGTTAGAATGTATTTATATATATATATATATGTTTATATGATAATAAAGACACACGAGAACTTACTTGAAGATTCTTTTTTTTTAAATAAAACTGTGATAATAAATAATAATAATAATAATAATAAAAAATGGTTTTATAGTCTAGTCAAAGATTTCAAAAACCCAACACATACACACACACACACACAAAAGAACAGTATATATATAATAATAATAATTGAAAATATAAATCTATAGATGAATTGAATCAGGTATCTATATCATGGATTATTGGTTTTATATATATATATATATATTTGAATAGAGAGATACATATATATATATATTTGATATGATATGAATATATATACACATGTATGTATGTATGTATGTATATATATATATATATATATATATATATAAATATAATAAAAGGAAAGAAATTTTTTTTTTTTTTTTGGAGGTTTAAAAAAAAAAAAAAATTTTTTTAAGGAAATATCCCGATTTGAATATTAACATATGAATAAATAAAAAAACCCGGAATACCGTTTAATTTAAAAAAAAAATTTTTCTTGTAATTGTAATTGTAATTGTAATTGTAACATGTCAATAAACGAATCCTCGAGGAAGAGGAAGAAAAAAAAAGAAAAAACCGTTGTGTTACGTAATGTTCACGTGATAGCAACTATAACTAAAATAAAAAAAAATAAAAAATAATTATAGCAAACTTAAAAAAAAGCAAACAAAAACGTGCATACAACAATAAAAAAATTTAAACGGTGGGAGAATTTATTATTATTAGTCATTGCTTAGTCAAGTAGCAACTTTATTTTAAAGAAAAATTAAATATAGAGAGAAAGAGAGACCCCTATTTCTACTTCTACTTACTACTACTACTTACTACTTACTACTACTTACTACAACTATTCTATCTATATATACATATATCAAATACTCCTTCTTAAATAAATATATATATATATATATATATATATATATATATATATATATAAACATTGACTGATTAAATAAAAATAATAAAAATGATTTCAATATAATTTAATCAAGTAAGTCTAAATAGCAATCTTATATTTTATAAATGAATACCATAATAGCAACTATGTGTTATTGTTGTATATACTGATAACAATAACAATAACCACCAATCTTCCCCCCCCCCCCAAAAAAAAAAAAAAGTAGCAACTTAAAAAACAACTCAACAACAATTTTTTTTTTTTTTTACTAATAAAAATTTTCCATTTTTAATTGATTAATTTTTTGATTATTATTATTACCATTGTCAATAAACTAATCACAGATTAATTTTTAAATCACTTATTATTATTATTTTTATGCCTCTTAAAAATCCTCATCTGTCAACGCCGCCGTTGTTGTTGCTGCTGCCTCTGCCGCCGCTCCGATTCTTTTATTACTATATATACCACGCCAAATCACCACAATTTTATAAACACCATTATTCTACAAATCATAATAATAATAATAATAATAATAATAATAACAACAACAACATGGGACCCAAAACACTCTTTAGATTTCCTCCCAATGAAGCCTTCTCTACGCTGCTGCAGCGCAACAAGGAATGGGCGCAGCGCACACAGACGGTGCGGCCGTCGCTTTTCCCCACAAACGCCCAGGGCCAGGCGCCGCAGATTCTGTGGATCGGGTGCTCGGACTCGCGCGTGTCGGAGGCGTGTCTCGATCTGCTGCCCGGCGAGGTGTTTGTCCACAGAAACATTGCCAACTGCATCCACAACGGCGACCTCAACTCGCTCTCCGTCATCCAGTACGCCGTCGAGGTGCTCAAGGTCAAACACATTATTGTCTGCGGCCACTACGACTGCGGCGGCATCTGGGCCAGTCTAACAACAAAAAAACTCGGTCTCATTGATAACTGGCTAAGAGGCATTAGAGACGTCAAGGTCAGGCACAGAAAGGAACTCGACGCCATCCACGACCCCCGTCTCAAGGCTAACCGGCTCGTCGAACTTAACGTCATTGCGCAGGTCCACAATGTCCATAGAAACGATCTTGTCATGGAAGCCGTTGCCGCCGGTGAGTTACAAGTACATGGCGTCGTATATGACGTGGGTTCGGGTTTAATTTCTGAACTGGATATCCCCGAAGATGAAGATAGTAGTTTATATTATATAACTGATAATCAAAATTAATTAATAATAACTATATATATATATAT
>JAKTYK010000183.1:0-12036 GCA_030578655.1 Magnusiomyces starmeri
TTTTTTTTTTTTTTTTTTTTTTTTTTTTTTTTTTTTTTTTTTTTTTTTTTTTTTTACAAATGCACTCATGAATTTATAATGGATCCTCTTTATTTTTTTTTTTTAAGATAAAATTTACATATTATTTGTAAAGGATCTGGTTGAGAGGTCAGTAAGTTAAGTCGGATCTTGAGGAAGTAATACTTAATAAAAAATGTTATATTAATTTTATCCGGACTAAATATGAAGCTTAAAAGGAATTACAAAAAGTACAAATGCATGGATACTAGCTAGTTTATATAGAAAATATTTCTTGAAGTTATAGATCGGAATTGTAGCAATGATTGTTGCTCTTGTTAATACTTGATTGTTGCCTGTCTTATAGTTACTCTTGTTTGTTTTCTTATTATATGCGCGATCCCAATGTCATTATTTCTTAATCCAATTTCTTTTGTTCCCTTATTTTATGCGCAATCCCATTGTAATTATTTCTTAAATCATTTCTCGATATGATTTCTTACATTATTGTTAATATTCTTATTAAATTTGACCATCTTTCATAGTTTTTAAAAATTTTATTTTTACGAATTGGTGTTGTGGCGCAATGGTGAGCGCATCGGATTTCGGTCACGAATTCTTCCGAAGGTTGCAGGTTCGAGTCCTGTCAACATCGGTTTTTTTGAATATTACTACTCACAATTTTATTTATTTATTTATTTTTTTTTTTTTTTTTTTTTCAACATTTGAGGGGAACCCTTGTGTTTAACAAAAGTTTTTTTTGATCATGAAAAGAATTTCTTACTCATTCTAAGATATTCACTAATAGTATGGGTTTGTATCAATGATTACTTTTATCTTTAAGATTATGGTGATATTAAGAAAATTAATAATAATAATTTACACAAAAAAACAAAAAAAAACAAAAAAAAAAAAATTATAAAAATTAACAATAAAACAAGCAATAGATAAAAAAAAAAAAATTCTAAAATACATATGAAAAAAAAAAGTCACAATAATATTATTATCGTTAATTTACTTTAGATGTTTGTTTTCCCTTCCCTTTGTCAGGTTTGTTGGAGAGAAGTTGCTGATTTTGTGTTTCAAGTGCCAAAAGTTCTTGCTCGTGAGCAAGAATCTGCTCTACCCACGGCTTGATGTGAACACTCCTGTGCTTGTGTTTTTCCTTGTACTCGCGTGATTTTTTGTATTCATATGCAGCGTCAATTACCTGACGAAGACCCTTGACCCAGATGGATTTAGACTCTTGGTTATCGGCATAAAAGTCTATAATTTCACCATTACTAAACTTGATACGGAACCCTTCCTTGATATATTTGAATGCCTCCTCATTTTGAGAAAAGGCAGATTGGCGTCGTTTTTTATCATTATTGGCAGTCACTACTGTCATGGGCTCTGATAATGACTGCTCATCTTCAATAATTTTGGAAGCCTTCTTAAGGTTAATGGAAGCACGGGGTTTATGTGATGATTCACTGTAAGCCGTTAAAGTGAAGTTTGAAATGTCAAGCTTAAAATATCTGCGGCGCCAACGTCTGCAATCACCTCCCAATTGCGATAAACTTCCCTCGGCTATTATAGAATGTGGCCTTTTCCGTTCATCGGAATGCCTTTTCCCTCTTGATCCTTCCTCTAGTTTTGATGCCAATAGTTTTCTTGTAAGATCTAGATCTTCCATAGCGTTGTTCATGGAGTATGGCAATTTTTCTGTTTTGCTTCCACGAGGAATAAACATCATTTGACATTCAAGCATAGCAATAGGATAAGGTGTTTTCCGTTTACTAAGAGATATGCTTGAGCAATGAGAAGATCCAGAAACTGAACGAAGCATGTCATCTGTATTAACCGAACCAGGGGGGGAAGGAATTATAGTCCATTCATTGTAACATGGAATTTCGTAACTTTTGGGAGCTCCATATACATCTTGTTCAAATTGAGCAAACGAAATATAAGCACGCCCAAAGGAGCCATCTTGTGCAACATACTGTGACCATGAATCATTGGATTTCCTAGTATATTGAGAGCTGCCCGAAGTGGTGGAGTAATTGGAAGACAAAGTCGCAACAGATTGTTTGTTTTGAACTATTGGAGAATATGACGCCGACTTATCTTTTGACGATTTCTCTGAACGGCCAAAAATCTTCGATAGACCATGTCGCTTGGAGGTTGATTGTTCGTTATTGGCAGGAGTTGGAGGCATTGTAGGAGATGAAGACAATTGAGAGGACGCACTTGGAGGCTCGGTGCTTTGTTGTTTCTTCCATTTGGCTTTAAGGGTTAAAATGAATTCCAAATTCTGGCCAACAATAAGTTCAAATTCTTGATCTATGGAAGTATATTGTTGATGAAGAGACTTGTATGGTGTTGTGACCGAGTGCAAGCCATTGTCCAGTACCATGCATACCTTTGCATGCTTATTGTCAATATCTGGTAAGCCCTCTATATTTTTGATACCAACAATACGAATAAATAGGCGGCCTCGATCGTTTTCAAAGAATTCGTTTGTTTTGTGAAATTTAGCTTCAAACTGGGGGTTCTCAGTACTTGGTGTCCTTTGTACTTCTTCTCCATTATAAGATGATTTAGTACTAGGGGAAAGAAATGAACTGAATCTTTGGGCACTTTCGAATTGAGGGCTGTGTATTTGGCTTCTCGGTGTGGTAGGAGTGGTAGGAGAATTACCAACCATAACAGATAAGCGAGGGGAAACAAGGTTTCTGATGTGGCCACTCACTTTACGGTGTAATTCATGGCGAGTTCCGGTGTTAGTTTCTATATGATTTAAACTCATTTGATTATTGCCATGTGTTTTATTGGGCTGAGCTGTTGCAAAAACTATGTCATTATTTTCCCGTACATGATAACCATGTCTAGTTTCTTCATTATTTTGCTTTTGTTGTTTGTTAATTGTTTCTTCGCGGTATTTGGAAAATTCATCATCTCCCTATATTAACGAAATGTTAGAAATCATAACAATAATAATAATAATAATAATAAAATACCAAAATGAATAAACTTACCATATTTTCACTCTGTAGCATTCTTTCAAATTCTTTATCAAGATCTCCAAAAATAGAATTTGATTCGGTGGTGATACTATCAAGATCAAATAGTAATAATGGGGGAGGTTGCGAATATCTTTGATTGTGTTCAATTGAAAATCCGTGGTTCTCATCTCTATTACGATTGCTCGTAGGTGAACTCATAATCATGTTTTGCTCGATATTTGAAAGAACTGATTGTCCAGACAATGTTCGAGATCTTCCATATTCTGAGGTGGCTGCTGCTGTAGCTGCTGCTGCCGCCATGGGATAATTACCGACATCATTAAAGGCGTCCAGGTTATAAGCATAATGAGAATCATTCGAAAACGTTTGTGGTTGGTTAGCAACAACAAATGAAGGGGCGGATTTCATGTGAGCATTAAGGGATCTATTAGACATTGAAAAACGGGCAACATCATCAGGTGCCAAGCTTCGTTTAGTCTTTATAGAAGTATCGGCTGCAACGATTGAAGGTTGGTCCTGGATATCATAATCATCTTCGTCATCTTCTTCGTCACTATCCTCATGTTTTAAGTTCCCAGAATTTAAAGGTATGTTATCAGCCATATAACTATAAGAGTTCACGTCTTTGTACCCCATCTCTCCAAGTTCTTGTGTATAAGATGGCTTAGTATCCGGTAAGGAGCGATCGTTCAAGCTCTCACGACGTTGAGTAAGATGTTCATTGTTTTGGTTTTTTCGACTCTGATCATCATCATCACTGTAATGGTTTATTTCAGGTGATGATGACTCAATCGGGACTATAGGTGCAAGTCCAAGAAGAGGAGACGATCTATGCTTATTCTCAGACTCACGGCGTTTCTTGTGGTAAGATTGAACTCTCTCAAGTGCTGAAGGAGATACGTGAAAGGCAGGCTCATTAGATTTCGATCCTGTGTTTGATGAACTTGAAACCAAGGGGAATTTAAATGACGATGGCAATTTATTACTATCATCTAAGTTTGGCTCATTTTCCTTTGAAGATAATTTAGAAGATTGGTGAAGCGAAGAATTAGTGATAACGGGGATGGTTGAAGAGTTTGGATTTACTGCCGGCAAGGGAAGCGAAGGGTTTGATTCTTGACTTGCATTGTCTTCTACTTCTTGGTTATCTGAAAGTTCCGATGAAGCATATGTTAGGTCGCGTTGTGGCGAGAACAATGATGAACTTTTAGACTGTTGAAGGGATGGGGGTGTGCAATGTTGAGAAGACGGCTCAAATTCACGTTCTGAAAGTGGGGCGCTGCCGGTAGGTTTTGATTTAGACGATGCTTCTTTTGGTGATGATTTAGTCGAGTATAAATAAGATTTATGATCGTTTTCAACTTGAATGTCTTCTGATTTAGGTGTTGCAGCAGTATTAAAATCAAACTGTGCTTGAAGTTTTGATTCAGGGCAAGACCCTTGCTGTAGACCAGAAGCGCTTGATATATCATTATTGAAGGCTGCCGTATTAATATTGCTTTGAATCTCATTCATGGATAAAGAGTCTTTGGAATTAACAGCAGAATCTGTAGGCACTAGGTGGGAGTTTTGAGTAATAGGAACCTCAGATAATGGTTTAAAATCGTGTTTGGAGATTGTGTCGTCTTGATCGTAGTTATCGGTTGAGTCCTCTTTCCTTTTCCGTGTCGAGCAGTTAAATTCGCTCCCTGTAGTTTTTGGGCTTAAAGAGTTACTTGGTTTCTCATTGATTTTACGCGAGCTGTTTACTAATGCAGGAGAATCCAATGTTGTTTCAGGTATTGAACTTTGAAGACAAGTGTTTTCGTTTGTGTGAGGAGATGGTGGTGTAGTAAAATGCTGTTGTAAGTTAGATAGCTGGGAGGGTATAACCTCATCTGGTGTAGTAGACATTGAAAGACCTTGTGGGGGTGTAGACAATTGTTCTTTGCCTGTGTTTTCAGAAAAGCTGATAGAATTACCTTGCATTGGAATTTGTTTTATTTCTTTTCCGGCAGTAGATGTTGTTAATTCGGTATTCTGTGTATGCAAAGTTTGTGGAATGTTGCATGAGGCTTGTCCGTTATTGGTAGCCATGTTACCTAGATGGGAAGTAGTAGGTGAGCAACCAGTGTTTTGGTCGCTTATTCTATCATTACCTGGTGATGATACTGATGGATGTGTGCTATCGAAATGAGATGTTCCTGCTGATTTAGTTGCTTCACAATTATCTGAACTACTATAGTCATCGGTATAAGTGTCTTTAGGACTAGTTGGGTGGACAGAGGGGTGGGGAGCAATAGGTTCTTCTGAAACACCAGTATTTTTTGTTGTGATGGGAGCACGTTGGGCATCAAAACTAGGTTTTAAATAAGCTTTAGATTCGGCATTTGTTGCGTCACTACTATGCTTAACAGGAGAAGAAACAAATTCCGACTTTTGGTTATTAGAGTTATTTATAGAAGAAGTAGAAGAAAGAGGGGGCGAAGGCATATTGGCACTATGTTCAGACAGTTTGCTCAATCTTCTACTTTCGTCTTTAACATTTGTACCACAACTCTCCAACATTGTACTGGATGGAGGAACAGGTGAAAGAGGCAGTTCAGATAATTGAATATCATTGGTACCAAATGTAATATCCAGCACATTATCTAATTCATCTGGGCTAGAGACAATATCGGAAAAACTATTAAGATACCCCTCTTGTTGTTGATAGAAAGGGCTAGATAGCGGCGGCGTGGCAATATCATTGAAATTAAAATCAAATTGAGCATTTGAGTTTGGATCTAAACTTCGATAAGTAATAGAAGAAAGACGGGATGTTTGATTTTCTTGAGGCTCTTCACCAAAAGCCCTTATTGCTAAAGCTGCAAGCGAATCGATAGAGTCGTTAGAATGATTTGTTTTGTCGTTATTGTCAGTACTACTTTGTTCGCATGAGTCTGTTTGTCCAGTAAATTCATTTTCCTGTTGTTCAGGTAGTGATTGTTGTTGCTGTTGTTGCTCTTCTTCTTCTTCTTCTTCTTTTACCTTTGTTGTTTGCGGCTGGGATTGGAGTGGTTCTTCCGAGTGGAGATTTTCTGGCATTTGTGAATACGGTGACTCTATTTGCTCCTCCTCTTTAATTTTAGTAGATAATGCATTATCATAAGGAGAAATTGGTGAGGAGGCATTCACAGTAATATTATCAATCAAGCCTGGAATTGTGCCTTCTTGGTCTTCTGTTTTTATTCTAGTAGTGAGTGTAGAATTATATGTTCTTTCGTTTGAATTAGCATCTTGCGATTCCCTCATGTTGGAAGCAGCAGTATCAGAAGGTACAGGCGAAAACGTTGTGGAATTATTTTCAAAAGTTGCCAATTTTTGGTTAGAATAAAGATAATCGTCGTCAACAGGCTCTTGTTTGATATATGGGTTGGTTGGATTCAGTTTATTTAAATCATTATCTTCTTGCTTGATATAAGTCTGGTGATAAACAGGATACTGCTGTTCCGGTTGCTCTTCTTGCTTAATGGGTGTTGTTTTTTCAATTCCTGCTGGCAATGGTGCTGAATGCTCAATTTCTGGGGACAAGGATTGCTCAACTGATGGTGACGATGAGTGTTGAGCTGCCGGAGATACTGATCTTTCAACTTCTGTAGCTACTGTAGTTTCTACACTATCTTTACATGAAACCGTAACAGCAGCGGCCAATGTTACATTTTCTGGTGTTGTAATAGCTGTAGCAACACTTTCTGTATTAGGTGAAGAAACAGCTTGGTTCTCAAATTCAGACACATCATTTGTAAGAGGTTGTGGTGACACGTTAGAAGTATTTTGTACCGATTTTTCATTTTGTTGAGTAGGTGAATTGGGGCTTTCAGCATCACTTTTAGAAAATGCAGGGGATGTAACTGGTGAAGACCCCGATGTGGGAATAGAATTAGTGTCATTTGAGACTACAATTGGTGTTCCAGTTTTAGTTCCAGGCTCATCAGTCTGCTCAGAAGGTTTTTCAGAAGAAGTTGTTGCGTGCTTCTTACTGCCTAATTTAATGGCTGTAGCATAAGAAACAGCTGTACTAAAAAAACTTGAAACCGACTTAGAGACATTGGAATTAGAACTAGGCTGGGTTGGTTTAGATTTAGCGCCAGAACCAGAACTATTGGAACTAACTGTTGAAGCAATAGAAGTGCCAGATGTTATCTTGTTAATAGTTGATGGGGAAGCGACGTTTGAAGCTTCGGTTTTATTTTCAATATTAGATCGGGGTTCAGACTCTGTATCATGTTGATCTGAAATGCTGTTGGGTTCATTTGAAGGAGAGAATGGAGATTTGAACTCTGAAACAACTGATGAAGGAGGTATCAAGCATGGATCAGAAGGGACAACAGGTGTATCAACTTGGTTCTGGATAGGCTCTGATTCAACATTGGCACATTGTTCTGCCTGACTGTCAATGGTGGCATGATTAGCGGGGAGTTCTTCCTGTTGATTTTCAATTATTTGACCAACCTCATTACCGTCACTGCTCGGTTTAGGCACGTCAGCGCATTGTTCATTAGAGGAAACAACAGGTGACATGGTAGGTTCAGGGGTTTCTCCGTTAACCACGTCTTCAGAAGAAGTATGCTCACGAGTTGATTGCAAGCTGGGTAAATGTTCAGAATCATTTTCTTGTTCATTGTCGGCCCCACTATTATTATCAGCTTCGGCACTTTCATTCTTGTTGGTATCATCGTTGGCAGCATTTTCATGATGTTCGTTTTTATCATTTCCATCTCCTGGCTCAAGCTCCTGGCGAATAACAACAGATTCATCAAGTAGATCTGGTACAGGCAATCCACCTTGAAAAGAATTTCGTTTCCAAGAATCCAGAACAGAAAGACGTTTCTGTGTAACTGTTGGGGGTTTAGGGTTTTCGTCACGAGTGATATTCATTTCGTTAATATTGTATAACTCGTATTCACTCATCTCGGAAATGACGCCAATGCTGTTTCTGTTGCCCGTAAAAAACTTTGAATTTCTTCGTCTTGAAAAAGCAGCATTTTGGTTGTTTGGGGCAACATGAATTAGGGTAGAAACCTGGCGCTGAGATTCCAGCAATGAGCTATGACGTGACAGTGAACCGTTCTTCAAGGGTGGTAAAGTCAACCGGTTGAAAATAACATTTGACTCGTCTCCAACTGTAAAGCTGACTTTTTCGCTTCCTGAAATACTGTCCTCTTCCGCATCTTGCCAATCTTCATCGTTTTCCTCATTGGGTGTTGTAGCATTCGAAATAACATTTGTATCATCAGTTTTATCCAGTCCTTTTGAAGACGTAGTGTTATCTTGTTGCGGTATCTCATTTAATGTTGAAGTAGAACTTGACTCAAGACCTGATTTATTTCTTGTATTTTCAGTAGTCGGTTTATTCAAATTGAGAGCCTCTCGTAATAGAATTTCACTGTCTATAGAGTTAGAAATAGGTGTAGGAGTTGTACAATCCGCTGGAGTATTTTGTTCATTGTGCGCGCCAAAATTTGAAGGCGGGAAACTAGATAAAGCGGCAGTTTGTAATGACGAGGATGCAGATTTTAAAGGAGCAGAAAACTCTGGGGGTGATTGTTGTGGCGTGTGTGGAATAGAGGTACAGACTTGTGGTTGTGGTGTTGACTGAGAATAACCGTCGTCCTGAGGTTCTTGTTTGATGTAAGTCTCCTGTTTAATAAAAGGTTCCTGTTGTATGTTTTGAGCAGCATTAGGCCTACCATCATCAATGTCTGGGCTAACAAGGTTTTGAGTAGGTTGGTCATACAATTGTTCTTGTTGATACTCTTGTTGTGGTGGTGTCAATAAAGCTTGCGACTGATAATTCAAGTTATCAATATCATGAGTTTGAGGTAAGACTAGTTGGGGTTGAGAAATAGGAGAAATATTATGTTGCTCATAAGTAGGATCAATGGGTTCCTGCTTAATATATGTATTCTGCTCAAGATTTAACTGGTGGCTGCTTCTATTAGAAGGTAGATTGTTGTTTGGTTCAAAATCATCAACTGGTTCTTTTTTAATGTAAAGAGAAGGAGATGTTTGATTGTGAGCTTGAGACTGTAAGCCAATAGTGCCAGCTGTATTATGATCATTGTTAGTATTATAATTATCGGGAGTACCGTAAGAGGGATTCGCCAAAGGGGGGGGAGTCCAATAAGTGTCAGACGGAGGTTCTTGTTTAATATAAAAATGCGAAGAAGGTTGTGGTGTGGGGTATATGTTTTCCTTGTCTTTTTCTAGTTTTATTGGAGTGTCATATTGAAAGTTATTCTGAGCCGATCTTGTCGAATACTGGTTATTAATGCATGTAGTTGAATGTTGATAAGAAGTAGGAGAAGGATTTCGACGAGATTCTAAGCGTGTTGGTAAACTTAGATTTGGTTGACGATTTACAGAAGATGGCTTTAGAATTTTGGTTTTGGTATTAGTATTGGTCTTAATGTCATTAGAAGAAACTCTAATATGACTGGAATGTTGGCCATTATCTTGTGACCAAGTAATATCAACAACCCCTGGCGGAAGCTTAGGAAGAGGTCTTCGATGAGCGGTTTCAGTGGAGCCTATTGAGTCTGCAGATGGACTAGATACCTGTGTGTATTGATTGTCAATGGAAGTATCCGAAAGGATATCATTATTGTTATTGTTATTTTGATTTTGAAACTCAGGAGAATTATAAGAGTTGGTTGTGTAATACTGCATAGACATAAGAGTGGGACTAAGAACTTGAGGGGGTTCGATGATAGGAGCATTTGACATACTGTCTTCCTCTTGACTATCATCATTATATTCTCCAAAGTTAGGATGTCTGGGCAATTCTAGATCATTATTACTGTCGTTTCCATTGCTAAACATCAATTCTTGTTGTTGTTGTTGTCGTTGATAGCGTTGGTAATCGTCCTGGGCATAACCATCGTTGCTGGTTGAATTGGATGTTTGAGAGCTTCCACTAGAATCAAACGATAGATCAGGACTAGGAGGGTCATACTGAATAATCTCGGGAGATGCTTTAACAAAACTCACAACTTTCTTAGGCTTACCAGTTCTAAAGTCAATTGGTCTAGGACCCAAAAGGCGGCCTAGTGAACCTTTTCTTAAAAATGAAGAACGTTTAGAAATATCAGGATCGCCAGTAAAAGACGACACAGATTTTAAAGCACTTTTGGAGGGCGAAGGTGGTAAGCTACTGTTAGAAGTGCCGGTTGTAGTAGAACTAATTGAATGGCTACTAGAGCCGATGGGATTGGATGTAGGTTCATGTTGTGTGCTAGTGTTGTTATTTTTAGGAAAGTATTGAGTTTCCTTTTGAGTTCCAGGTGATTTTTGTGTTTGTGAATTATGATTCAATCTGGGAGAAGATTGAGAAGGAGTATTGTTAGAATGCAGGTTCCGATGATCAATGGACTGATCCAAGGAACGTCTTTTTCTAGGAGAAGCGCGAGGATGATATCTTATTGGGGGTTTATAGTTTCTTTTTGGGTGTTGATCAAGCGTAGGCTGGTAATTATGTCTATGGTGATGTTGTAGATAATCTTGTTGGTATTGCAGTTGGGAAGGAATATTATTGATATTGATGATAGGATAAGGGTGTTGATAAAGGGGGTAGCTGGTATTGTAGTTGGAATTTAGTGCATTGTTATTACTGTATACTGAGGCGTTTGAATCAATATCAGGAGACTGGACAGACTCCGTTGAGGATGTGATATCCGATTGAAGAGATTGTTTTCGTTGAAGGTCATGCTGAACAAAAAAATTCTCCTTGATGGAAACGTTGGGAGCATCTACTCTGGAACTTTTTAAAGAAGATAGAGACGATTTTTCTTGTAACTGGTGAAAGTTAAACGCGTTAACGTTGGGGTTTTCAAAGATCAAAGACGGAGGAGGAGGAGGAGGTAGTGGGGAATGAAGAGATTGCTGGTATTGCGGATTATCTATCGGGTAATAGTTTTGTTGTTGTTGTTGTTGTGGATATTGTTCATTTGGGATTTTTGGAGAGATGGATTTAGAAGACGAAAGCTCTTCTTGAGAATGTCTTTCGAGGCTACTCCAAAAAGTTCGTACTTTCTGAGCAGAAGCTCGTTCCATTTTATTGAATGCGATTTGTAAAATAAAGAAGGAAAATAAAAGGATCTATATATGTATATAAGTTATCATACTGTTAGTTATTACAATGAGAAAATATATATATATATATATATATATATATAATACATACTTTAGAATAAAATTCTCGTGAATCAAAATAGTTTTATCTTTCTAAGCAGGTAATATATATATTGAAAGTTGATGGATGGATGGATGTATATGTGTATATATATAAATATTAGCGAACAATGAAGTCCAATGGGAGAAGAAAGGTTAATATACAATAAAATAAATTTGTCATAGTTATAAGAATAATAGTAATAACAATGATGATGATAATAGTAAATAAATATATATATATATATAAAAAAGGAGATCAAAAGAGAAACATGCACATTTGATGGAGACAAGAGTATGAAGGGTGTTAAATGTTTTTTATTTTTATTTTTTTTTTTTATTTATTTACTTTTTGTTTATTTTTTTTTTTGTTTTTTCCATCCGTTGCCATGCCAAAATTGTCACTGTTTGTTGTCTGATGCAGCCAGCGCGTTTCGCTTTATACACGAAAAAAAAAAAAAAAAAGATAGCGCCGTGTTTCATCCATATTTGGACAAAAAAGTAATGGGCTCAACCGGGAATTGAACCCGGGACCTCTCGCAAATTGCTTAGATCACCCTAAGCGAGAATTATACCACTAAACCATCGAGCCGACAATTTGTTGAACTGTAACGGATCTGACCTGTTTGTGCAGTTTCTGGATAATCTGTGTTAGCAAAAGGTTAATTGCAACAATATTCTGATTCTACAGATAACTCTCCGAATGATGAATACTCATAGAAATGTTATTGGCAATTCTACGTCTGACCTCAACTTGAATAATGATCAGTTAATATCTCTGTTCAGTCTTGTTCGCCACAGTTAGAATATTCAGCCGCATATCCGATTACGTCAGAATAAA
>JAKTYK010000184.1:0-12013 GCA_030578655.1 Magnusiomyces starmeri
TCTGTCGTTATTTTTATCTTGTATATTTAATATTCTAACCATCTAATCTCTTACATTTCACGAAAAGCGGGTCGTATGGCGCAATGGTAGCGCATCAGATTGCAGATCTGCAGGTTCCTGGTTCGATCCCGGGTGCGACCTCTTCTTTTTTTGTTACTTTTTTCTATCATGATGGCTTTTACGCAATGTTGTTCTGAAATTTACTTAGGTGCGTATAAATTATAAAGAAATCTTTCAACACTAAAAAAAATAAAGAAAAAAATCAAAAGTACTTTCTTATATATATATGTATATTTTTTTTTTTTTGACTTTGGTTTCCATTTTTCACGTTGTGTACTGGACCATTGTACCTTTGTAATTCTCCAATACCATGAGTTCGAGGGATTCCCGAAAAAGAGATTACGAGCGTGATCGTGAGCGCGACAGACGTGATCGAGATCGAGACCGAGACCGGGATCGAGATTATCGCAGTAGAGAGAAAGAGAGAGACAGGGACAGAGATAGAGAAAGAGACCGTGGTCGAGATAGAGATAGAGATAGAGATAGAGATAGAGATAGAGATAGAGATAGAGATAGGTATAGGGATCGAGAAAGAGACAGCGATCGAGATAGAGATCGTGAGAAGGATAGAGATCGTGAGAAGGATAGAGATCGATATAGAAGTTCGAGACACAGAAATGACAGCCATTCCCCGCCTCCTTCTAAGCGAACCAAGTATTCCCGAGAAAGTGCACGCGATAGCAAGAATGACCGAGGCAAAGACCGATATCTGGATCGCGAAAAGGAGAAGATAGATGAACAAAAACAACAAGAGGAACGACGTAGTCGTGTAGAAAAGTTTTTAAAAGAAAAGGGATTGAAGCAGCCATCAGACGAAAGTCCCAGCGAGAAAAAGGTACCAACAACTGAACCGGCAGTGGAAGCTACAGGTACAACTGCAACCAATTCTCTAGATATTCCCAAGAAACGAAGCATTGATATGGCAGCAGTCGTCGCGAAAATCAAAGCAAAGAAAGATCAGGTTCAAAAGGAATCCGATGAAATTTACAATGCTAAATTGGGCCAAAAGAGAAAACGACAAGAAATCAAGATATCCCCAAACCACCAACAGGATCAAAAACAGGGACAGGACCAGCAGCAGCTGCTGTCTACCAAAGAAAATAGTCCCATGAATTCATCAGGCGATCAATCAGCAAAGGGAATGGGTTTGAATACTGAAATTCATCCCTTGTTATTACAAACAATGGGCAATGCTGCTATTAATTCTGTCAAAATTCAACGCACGGGCGTAACCGCCTCTGAAATTGAAAAGAATCCCTATTTGGCTCATTTAGTCAAGGATTTAGATGAACTCGAAGAAGACAATGGTAGCAATACAACGACAGGTTCCGGATCAAAACAAGATTATATTGACCCTAATATCTCTGTTCCATCTAAAAGACAGCCGACTCTTCGTTTGGATAAGTTTGTTGAACCAGGAACATATATTAGACAAGCCGAGATCATGCGTGCCAAATTTTTAGAAAAGCAACGTGCTCAGCGTGAACTTGAAGAAGCAGAAAGAAAGGCCAAACTTCTAAAGGAGCAAGCCGAACAAAAACTACAAGCCAGTTTGACCAAACCTATTGATGGAATTGCAAACGAACGAAAAATGAAGCCCGAATATCCACCACGGGTGGAATGGTGGGACGAAGAGCTATTTTCGTTTGAACCTCACCCCAATAATTCTAAGGGAAAGGATAATAATAATAATCATGATGATGAGAATGATGATGACGAGGATACGGCTTTATTCCCTGATATTATTACCCATTACATACACCATCCAGTTCCAATTATCTTGGACGGCACTCAGGTCCCTCAGCCCACACTGAAATTGCATCTGACTAAACGAGAAACAAAACGGTTGCGTAAAAATGCTAGGGCTGAAAGATTGAAAGAGCAACAGGACATGATCAGGTTAGGTCTAGCTCCTGCCCCTCCCCCTAAAGTCAAACTCACAAACTTGATGTCTGTTTTGACTAACGAAGCCATCAGCAATCCTACCTTAGTAGAGGCCCGAGTTCGAGCTGAAGTGGCGGCCAGACGACGTGCACACGAGGCCATGAACGAAGAACGCAAATTGACAAGAGAGCAGCGGATCGAAAAGTTACACGCCAAAGAATACAGGCACCGAAATGAGCACGGTACATACATGGCTGTATTTAAACTGTCGTGTCCACTGGTGGATCCCAAGCAACGGTACAAGGTTGCCAAAAATGCCCAGCAGTTATTGTTAGGTGGAATTGCCGTTTCGGTCCACTTTAGTAGGTCCTCCGACCCTATACTGTCCTCGAATCAGTCCCCGGGGTTTGCAATTGTTATTGTCCAAGGCTCCCAAACCGCCATCAATAAGTATATCCGGTTGATGACACATCGAATATCTTGGACCGAGAGGGCGCCCCCCAAACCTGAAGACCCAGAGACAGCAGCGCCTGCCGAGGATCCCGCTGTTCCGTCCCAGGATGATGGTGACGTCGCAATGGATGACGATATCAGCTCACTATCTAAGCGAGCAAAGAAAAAGTTGCGCGAGCAAATGAAGAAAGAGCAGGAGCTGATTCCTGTAGACATGTCCCAAAACAAATGTACAATCATTTGGTCGGGCCCTGTATTACCCATTAATGCCATCCCTCCAAACCCTCCCCCGTCACAACCCCATACCGGCGTTGTCCAACAGGACGCCAAATCATATGCCGCTTCCCCTAAACTTGTCAAATGGTGCGGTATCAATGATTTGGAAACGGAGTTGGATGCTAAGGAGCTACTTGCTAAGTTCAATTGTGATAATTTCTGGATTCTTGCACACAGTCTTGAAACATGACAAATTTAACAAAATAAAATATATAAATAAATAAATAAAAAACATTTTTTTTTAGCATAATATACATAACATAGTTATCCTAAAATACTTGGTGTGTTTTAAGAATCATCAATTCTAAATTATCAATATATATATATAATAAATAAATATAAAGTCCTTGTTTTCTGAGTAACACATTTGATATGTAATACTTTTTTTTTTTTTTTGATGAAAAATTCATTTTTATGGCCCGGCTCCCAATCCTGTTCCCGAATTCAAAACGTTCAAATCGCCAGTTACTAACCCGCCGGGCGCCCCGGCAAACCCAGAGCCAGAAGCAAGTGCACCAGGTAAAGAGAATGAGGTACTAGCATCTTGGCCGGTGCTGGTTTTTAATAGGTATCTGGTATAAACGGTTTTGATTCGGGCGGTTATTTCGTCAGCCATTTCTTTTGACTGGGCTTCTAAATCGTAGCGCTTGGATCCGTTATTTTTCGTAATGATGATTTTGAAATTGGATGGTACTTTCTTGCTTGTTTTGCATTTGACAATTTGAGAAACATGAAAACTCGAAGTCTTTAAAGTGTCATACCAAGCCGGATCTTCAGAGGGCACCAAGTGTATGTAATCGCCGTCGATGGTAAGTACTCTTTCGTGGCGTGCAATAAATGACATTGGCTGTCTTCTCCATACTTTATATCGATAAAAGCCGCCTGCTGCACCATATAAATCGTTTGTAAATGGCGTAGGTAGCCCAGACGTTGGTCGCGATGATCGGCCTGTTCCTGTCGATTTTGGAACAATGGATGCTCTTAGCTTTTGACGAGCAGAAGCCACAGCCGCAGCCGATGGATTAATGAGGTTAGTTGACAATTGGCCATTTGGTCCTGAATCCGCTGCTCCACTAGTTCCAATGATATTTGTTGTCGAAGTTGATTTAATAATTCCCGTAGATGGATTCCCTGATATAATAATACCGTCTTTGTTTGCATTTATAGGCGGGATTGTATTTGTGCCATTCGCCGGATTAACGTTGGATTTACCGTCATTATTGTTACCATTAATGACCTTAGAACCGGTCTCGTCAATAGCAGTAGAACTGGCACCATTTGTGGCACTGAAAGATGGTCTGCCAGATCCAGAAGGATGATCGGCAGAATTTCTATGATAAAATGAAGTGGTTGAAGCTCGGCGAGCATATGCAGAGCTTCGATTTCCACCATGCCCGACACCATCATCATCGGCATTCATGATAGGGTAGTCCAAGCCATTCAAAGGTCTGCCCAACTCTGGGGTGGTAGATAGCGGAACAATATTTTCACCAGCAACTGCACGAATATCTTCAGGTCGCTCGTGGTATCCATTGAGAGAAGTAATAATACGTTTTGGTGTAATTTCAAAGTTACCTAATGTCGGTTGTCGATATTGGTGCGTGACAATTTTATCATTATTGGATGTTTCTTTGGACTTCTTTCTGCGATTGGATAGAACTTTGTGGTTCTCGAGTTTTTTGTTGGATTCAAATTTATTAAAAGTGTAGGTATCACTCAACAATAAGCCACCGTTTCCGATACTTTCCTCATTTTCATATTCGTTACCAAAAATATCATCGGTTTCACTTTCTTCTTCGCTTTCTTCAGAAGACCGTAAGCTAATGCTCGAAAATGTGGCATTCATTGGAAGTATGGTTCTTTTCCCCGTTTGCTTAAGTACATATTGCGTACGATCTAAATTCTTATCAATGCATATCTGGAAAAGAACTTCGCTAACAGTGACGCTTAAGTCTACTTCTGCTGACCAGTATAATGAAGAGACCATTTCGTCATAAGGATACTGGTATATGTTAAGAACTGCTTTATGTGTAGTATTAATTTCATTAGAATCATTGTTTGCAGTAGACTTTTTAGTGGCAATTTGAGACGACTTATCATCAGATTTCGAATTTGATGAAACGGCTGTACTATTAGCAGTTGCATCATTCTTCTTGCGACGTGGTGATGGTGTTGCTTTCTCATTTTCAATAGCCTGTTCTGGTGTGGCTTCAACCAAAGCAAACTCATCGAAAGAATAGGCAGATATTAATCGTGTTCGATCTAAAGCGGGGAAATCTTCATCAGGTTCACCATCATCTTCAACAATCCTCAGAGTCCATTTATTTGCATTGCACATATTTGGGGGTAATTTAGGTGTCCGAGGATTTTCGCCCGGTGCAGGCTTATTGTTGTTATAGCAATACAATGCAAATCCTATCGCATTGGCCACATTAACGTCCCTGCGAACAACGACTTCCCAAGGAAGCCGAGGGTTATCACTAGAAGGCATATATACCTTGAGCTTAAGAGGCCGAGCTTCACTTTTCCCTGAAGCATCAACATAAACTTCAAGTGGATCATCGAAAGTGGCCCGTTTCTCATTGATTTGAGAAGTAAGTTTACTTAATGACGAGTGTGATTTTGTATCCTTGGATTCCGTAGATTCGGATAGTTTCAAAGGAACAACCTCTTTTTTTGCAAAGGGATTGTTTTTATTGGTAATCTTTTTAGAGCTTGGTGTCGAGTTAGAATGTGTTTCATCAGACTCATTTTTATTCAAATTGCGCACTCGACCACGAGGAAGATCAACTGGGGCGTTACTAATGATACGTTCAGCATTTGAAGCAGAACTAACTTTTGTTGAACGTAGGCCAAGACCAACTTCAAGCTTTTCTTGAGAAGTCAATTTTTCATCAGTATGCTGTTGCTGTGGCTGTTGTTGCTGTGGCTGTTGTTTTTGTTGTTGTTGTTGTTTTGCTTGAGTTGTTGAAGAGCTGGACGTCATATTACTACTACTATTAATGTTAGTATTATTATTATTGTTATTATTGAGCTTAAACAAAATAGGGTTAGGCTTTTTAGCATTTCCTGTAGAAGCGGCAACAGCTGCTGCTGCTGCAACAATTTCATTTGGTGATATAGGGGCTAGCGACGTCAGAGTACTTGACCCACCAGCATTTTGCGTAGAGCTTGAACCGCTTGCCTTTGAGGAGTCGGATACATCCAAAGGTGGTCCAAGAGAGTCTAATGGAATAATTCCTAGTCTTTGTTGTAATTGCAGCTGATGCTGTTGTTGAATTTGAAGTTGCATGAGCAATTGTTGCTTTCGTCTTTTGTATTTCTTTTTAGGGGATGTAGATGAGGAATTGGATGTAGAAGTAGAAGGCAAAGATTGAATGGCTTGGGTTTGCGCTTGGATTTGTGCCTGTAAACGGCCCGTCCGTTGCTGTTGCAACTGCAGTTGTTGCTGGAGTGCTTGTCTTGTCCTAGCTACAAGGGACGCTGTAGTGGAGGAGGAGCTCATATTAGCGCTCAATTTCCTGCCTACCGAAGTGCCGGGGTTTGCTTTTGGTGATATGTTACTAGAGTTAAAGCCGGCAGGTGTGGCTGGTGCAGATACTGGTTTTGTTGATGGGGGTGGTGTAGTAGGCCGGTTAGATGATAGAGAAATAGCCTTAGTATTTGTAGGTGATTCAGAAGCTGTTCGTGTTGGTGTAGTTGTAGTTGTAACTGTAGATGCAGAAGTAGGCGTAGCCAATGCAATTGACGATAAAGAATGTGAAGATGTCGAAGCTGGAGATGATAGCGATTGAGCAGTCACTCCTGTAGATTGTTGAGATGCAAGTCTAATATTGGGAGCTTGAGAGTCACTAGTGGACCCGGAACGAGATTCAGCAACAGATCCAGAAGCTGGAGAAGTTGAAGAAATATTTGAAGCTGCTGTGGTTCCATATATGGTAACTGTAGATGTTCCTAAAGCAAGCATATTTGAAGTTGTACTGCTTCTGGGTATTGGTTGTGGACTTTTCATTGATAAAGTCTTTTTAAGTTGGGAAGTAGCAGGAACAGACGATGGTTCCAAGACCGAAGCTTTAATCATGCTTTGGCTAAATCCTTGTACCGGTGCAGAAGATGGAATTGACCCAGAATCTTCTTGACTATCATGATGCATACGTCGAAGATATTTTCTGTGCAGATATATCGAACGTAACTGTTCTTCGTTGAGCTCGCCATTGCGGTAAAGCACAAGCTCATCTGGCGTAAGTTGCTGTTGCAATCGTTGAAGCTTTTTGCGTAAACGATGATGCCGCAAAATAAGCTGCCGTTGTTGTTCACTTAGTGTGACACCTGGTGGAAGAGCTTCAATAAGACGTTTAAATTTACTATTTTCTGCTTCTTCGCTTGTAATACTGGTGTTACTTGTAATACTTGTTTCACTAGTTGTGCTTACTTCACTTGCCTCGCTTGTTTCACTGCTGGTACTCTTTTTATGTTTTCGAAGCGATGAAGTAAAATCTATGTGAGAATGGTATGATTTTTGTACATCATCGGCAGGTGAGGTATGCGCAGTTCCAGAATCAGATCTAGTCCCGGTATCATTGTTTGTTCCATCAAAAGTATCGTCGCCTTCGTTTTCTTCAACGGCAGATTCATTAGTTTTATTTTCACTTTCATCGTTTTCTGTACTAGTGACGGTAAGAGCAGCAGAAGAAGACGAAGAAATGCCCCCCACCATTGGTTGTCCTTGTGAAGATATTGGGGATGTTTGACTTATAGCAGCAACAGATCGAGCTCTCTTTTTCTTACTTGCTGCAGCATTTTTTGTGGGATCTGTAATTTTAACATTTTTTTTGATGTTTGTTAATAACGGAAGGGTATCGGTTGAACTATTTGATTCTTTATCAAGAGAAAAAAGACCATTACTATTATGTTGGGATGGCCCAAGTATGGAATCAGCATATGGGAATTGTGAAGCCGAGGCAGCATCTGGGGGTATAGTAGAAGCTCGTGGTTTGATACCAACTTGTGAAAGTGTGTATGCTTGTGCTAATGCATTATCATTAGGGGCAAATTTCTGTGTTTTCAAATCACCATTGTTTGTATTGATATTGGGCTGGTCTGTAGATGTTTCAGAAGGTTTTTGTTTCTTGTCAGATTTATTATTGATGCCAGTTGAACTGTTTGCACTGCCCCTGTGACCCTTTTTGCCAGTTTTTCTTTTGGTAGATGATGCGCCGGTGCTATTGCTCTTGGATTTCTTTTTACCGGTGCGTGGATCTTTACGAATATGGTTAAACTCTAAAGGTCCGCCAAAGTCTGGTGCAGTCGATATATCATTGGAAACTAATGACCCACCGCGGTTTTGCATCCGTTTTCGACGCCTTAGTGCCGACATGTCGCGCAAAGTAGATGTTGGAATTGGGGGTGAAGAGGAGGTAGCAAGCTGCATCACAGACTGGGACGCAAGTATCGGTTCACCGATCGGAACTTGAACCGAGTCTTTATTTGAGTTTTCTAGAGCCAAAGCAGTAGAAACATTATTAAACTGAGGCGCGTTGATGTTGCTTGTTTGACGGCTAGTGTCTTTTATAGTGAACAGATCAGAATCTGCTCTACTAAGAGTTGATTTCGATCTAGAAGAGGTAGTATTTGAGAGATCCGACTTGGTATAGTATAGATGTGTATCTGGATTTATAACACGGTTACCGATGCCGTCTGGAAACGACTGAAGGTAGGCCGCACGTAGGTGAGTTATAACGTAACTATGTTGGTTTTGTTAGTACCGGTTGCATCACGCAACTGTGGAGAAGATAACAGGCGCAGCGCCATTAAAAAAACACGGGTAGATTATATATAGATATATTCATATGTATATTACATACTCTTCGTCATGGAGAAAAGACATGTTCCCTAGATGGTAGTATATTGGTATGGAGAGAAGGTGTACCGAGAGGGAAAGAGGAGGGGGAGGGAGATAAAGTTAAATGGCGTATCGGGTGAATTTGATAAAAATATATAATAATTATATATGATATTTAACAAGTTTATTAATTTATTATTATTATTATTATTATTATTATTAGTTATATTGTTATATAGCTTAGTTTAAGAGGTTATATAAATGACTAAGTAACTTTGGTCATAGGGTACGTAATTATCGGAATGGTTGTTGATGTGTTACAACATACACGAAAGCGAGAATTGTAAAACTGTAACAAGAGTGGAGTGCAACAATATGTGTAATACTATATGTCACACATTTTGTAATTTACAATGTAATAGAGAATATGTGCAGCCAATCACATTGCTTCACGCGTTTGGCTGGAGAGACGAAAAAGACGTTGTAGTAGGCTTTTTTTTTTTTTTTATTTTTTTTTTTTATTTGCCAGCCAACCACACCCTCCTCTCCCCTTTTCCTTCTTTTCTAACACCCTTTTCCATACTCTATCTTCTTCTACAACAACATCATCAACCAAGTAGCCATACGCTCCAGCTCCTCAGTCTCATCACTCGTCAATCAATTTCATTAACAATGTCCGGACAAGCTTACGTTATCTTTGGCAAGACCTTCCAACCTTACCAAGTATGTCAATTGCATTCGGTTTTGACATAAAATCACGCTCGCTAACAACCTATTTTCAAAAAAAATTTATTTTTATTTTTTTTTTATTTTTTTATTTTTATTTTTAATTCATGTATATAGCTCGCTGTTGCTACTCTCACTACCGTCGCCGGTGGTATCATTTTCTCCAGCATGGGAAAGAAGTCTGTTCCTGCTACTCCTGCTATCCAAACTGAGTCTCCTGAAGAAGCTGACTTCATTACGTACGTGTTGACAATTGGTTTATTATTATGTGCTCAAAGTTCTATTGTACTAACTAACTCAACTTATTTTTATTTATTTTATGTATATATAGTGAGTTCCTCAAGAACGCTGAGAAGGAAGAGAAGAAATAAGCGCATTCGTTCTTATTTTTACTTTAATATGATATTATGACACAATTTTTTTTTTTTTTTTGGCCCACCCCATATTTGCCTTTACAGCATTTTCATGTCCCCACAGTTAATTTTTATGTAAAATATTATTATTCTTGATTATCAAAAAATTGCTTCCAGACGTTTTCTAAATTCATTCCAATTGATTTCATATCCATTCTCCATACCCTGTTGACTTCAAGCCAAGGCCTAATTGAAAAAAATTTCAAGGATTTGGTCTACAAATATATTTGCGTATGTTGCTGATGTTAGGGTAGATTGTGTGTATAACTTGATTGATTGTAGTTTTTTTTTTTATTTTTATTTTTCTTTATTTTTTTTATTATTATTTCTTGAACCTATATTATATATGTATTATTTGTTTTAATTTTTTTGATTTTTTTGATTTTTTTGATTTTTTTTTTTTTACAAAAAACATAAAATTTATTTAAATACAGTCTTTTCAGCAAGAGGATCTTCAGCCAATGCATTTTCACGTTGTCTGATACGTCTCTGTAACGCTGCGGTATCTCTAGCTTCAGCCTTTGCTTTATCGGCGGCTCTTATTTGAGCACGCACTGTATTGGGTGACACATATTCCTTATTTTCGTAAATGACTGGGCCTCCAAATGAACCCTCCAAAATAGTAATCAAAGTTAAAACAAAACGAGGACCAATTTCAACCAAACTAAGTTCAGTGTCGTGTACGTTTTGTCGTTTTTCAGCTGCAGTGTCGGGTACCTTTTCTGAGATTTGATAGTTGCGGAACCAAATCTTATTATCAACTATACTAAGAGTTAAAACATGATCAATGAATGGCTTGGACTTGCGGGCCTTGGGTGGAACGCCAAATGTCTGTTTTGAATTTTGAAATAAATAAATAAATAAATAAATAAATAAATAAAAGTTAGTGATGTGCAATCATAAAGCTAGCATGTATACCAAGAATTACTTACGTGGATAAACATTTCTTTGAGTAGCTGATATTCTGGACTGGTGTCAAAGGTTTTGTCGAAAGATAAGATAGGACGCGAGCCTTTAAGACAGTTACCAGTGAAGTTGAGCTCGTCCATGGTATGCATGTTTTGTACGTGGAATTTAGCAGAAGGACCATTAGGAGCCTTTGCGACCCACATATATAAATCAAGATGTTTACGAGCTTCAAAGTAGAGAATGTTGTTGCAGTTGTAAAGTTCGGCGACTTCAGTGAGTTGCTGTAGTTGGGATTTGCGGTCGAACTTGGCCTCCTTACGGCCATGGGGCATCATACTTGCGAGATCATTAACCAGATGTCTGTGACGAGAAGTTGTACCTCTGGAACAGATTATAAGAACTCTTTGGCGGTTTTTGTACTCGGTAGTAGACGATGATTCGTTCTCATTTTTCTTGGTACTACTGTTACCGGATATAGTTTTGTATATAGCTGACATTTTTGATTGAATATAGTAGATGTATCTATCTATATATCTGTTTATATAAATATAAATATAAGTATATTTATATGGGTATAAGGATGAGCTTGTATTGTGAAGCAGAACTATGATAGTTTAGATGGTATGAAAAATATGAGAAAAGAAAATTTTGTAAAAAAAATTTTTATTTGAAAAAAAAAAAAAAAAAAAAAAAAAGTAGCCGCACGCAGATAATATTGTCACATGACATGTGCTATATAACTTAGATGATATATCATTTGATTATATAAGATTTTCAAGAAAAAAAAATCTAAAAACTAATGGAAGTTTAAACTAGAGAAGTTCTTTTTCTAATTATGATTATTCTATATATATAGAGTAGAGAGCTATATTAATGATAATAATAATAATAACTGTTACAACGATCTTGAACTGAGGTTGATATCTGTGGTGAAAAGTTGGTGATTGAAAAAAAAAAAAAAAAAAAAAACTTTGTTGGCGAAAACCTTTAAAACCCTTTTAGACTACGGTATATATTGAAGTCATATGACTAAGAATAAAATATCACGTTATCATAAGAATGAAATTTAAAAATAATAATAAAAAAAAAAAAAAAAAAAAAAAAAGAACCGACAGAAATTTGTCTGAGCGAAAAAAAAAAAAATAAAAATAAAAATAAAAATAAAAAAAGCGATAAGATTATTAAAAGCACAATGTTTTACATGAGATAAAAATAAAAAGTTACTGAAAATAATAGCTAAATAAAGATTCAGTAAATGTTTTAATTTGTATAAATCACTAGAAGATAATATATATATCAGGAGGTACAGGTTCTTAAGATCTATCTATTGTCGGATCTTCGCAGGTAACAATTCGGTACACGCCAGATCACCTTTTTATTATTATATCTCACGGTTACCTTTGTTTAGCAAAAAAAAAAAAAAAAAAAAAAAAAAAAAAAAAAAAAAAAA
>JAKTYK010000185.1:0-11994 GCA_030578655.1 Magnusiomyces starmeri
ATAAAAAAAATAAAAAAAAAAAAAAAAAAAAAAAAAAAAAAAAAAAACTTATTTTTTTTTTATTTTTTTGCTTATCTCAACAACACCGAGTCATGTGATCCGACCTCGGTAGAGGAACTGGTTAAGGTTTAATTGAGTGGGCAATCAGAATCTCAAAGAAGTAATCCAACCGTGTACGAGAATGTAAAAAAATAAATAAATAAATAAAATAAAATAAATTGTTTGTATGTTTGTTTTCTCAATAATAATAATAATAATAATAATAATAATAATAATAATAATAAAAATTCGATGGCATTAAAAAAGGGGTGTTGTTGTTGTTGTTGTTGTTGTTATTCTTTATCTTGCTATTTTGCTATTTTTTGTTTTTTAAAGCTTGTTTTGCGTAGTGTTGGGTTGAACCTTGATCCATTAAGCTTATTATTATTGTTATTGTTGTTATTGTTATTATTGTTATCATAGTCAAAGAATAAAAGAAAAAGAAATATAATATTACGTTAATGCTCCTTTAATTCGCTTGAAAAGTAAATATTAAGCATGAATATTGAACGTCATTATTGAACATGAATCATGAACCACAAGTATGAGACATTTGAATAAAGAAAAAAAAAAAATAATAATAATAATAATCTTTCCTGGAGATTCTTGAAAATTCCAAACGGTTACAACTATTCACTTCAACTATCGTAAAATAAAAGAAAAATATCAAGTTGACCAAACAGGCATTTTTCCTGTAAAAAATCTGTAAATTACTGTAAAAAGCTGTGAAATGTTTCCCAAAAAAAAAAAAAAAAAAATTTATAACAGCCATATGCTTATGTAATTACACCATATATATATATATATAAACACCTAGTATAAATAATAAATTATTTATACTCTAATAATAATAATAATATATATATATATATATCACCAAACCACCAAAAAAATAAAAACAACAACAACAACAAACTCAAATCACCACTAAACATTTTTTTGTCCCCTTTTTCTTCTTTCTTCTTATATATATATATATATATTATATATAATATATATATATAAATATACACCTACAATATTCAAAGCTCAGCTATGATTTAACCATTAAAATATTTACCGTTATTCACACACACAAAACACTCTCTCTTGCTCTCTAGCTCTTCTCGTCTCTTGTCCCTCCCAATGTGTCCCGCAAAGAGCCCTCCACTTCAGGACTTGCACGATCCACAGAGGCCTATTCTTCTTCGACATTCTGCCCGTCACGGCACAACCTCCATGACCTCTTCTCCCATCTCCCAAACACCCTCCCACAACAACTTTCTAAATCTAACTCACTCGTCATCTACACTCTCTTACGATATCGACTCCTCCTCCTCATCATCATCGGATTCGTCCGTCTCTTCCTACATTGCCCAGCCGGTTTCCACTCCTACTCCATTCTCCGCATCAACTCATCCTCGCTCCTTAAAATCCGGCGCCACAAACACTCCCCCCCTTTCAGTCTCCACCTCCCCTATGCTGTCGTCAAAGGACTCCAAGCGCTCTCTGAGAAGTCAGCTCAGCTTTTCGTCCATAAAGTCCCCTGATCCTACCTCTCCTCCTCCTCCTTCATTCTCGTCATCTTCTTCTCTTAATTTCATACAGAAATTATCGCATTTACACTCAAAACACTCCTCCTATTCACAGCGGCCCATTCCTTCTAAAAATGCATCGGACCCTTCTCCTCCTTCCTCCTCTACTGCAACTAAACATTCAAGATCCCGGTCAGGAAGCAATATTTCTTCTTCTTCTACTACTTCTACTTCTACGTCTACGTCTACTTCAACTTCGGCTTCGACTTCGGCTTCGACTTCGACTTCGACTTCGACTTCTTCGACATCTACTTCTATCAAAAACAGCCAGCATACAAAACCTTTATACACAAACAACTCTCCAGCTTCATTACGGTCTCCTCCGCAGCCATCTTTCCCCTCAGATTCTGTAAAACAGCACTACATATCCTCGAAACCTGACCAGTCTCCCAAAATTGAAATTCCTGCCCCTAAAAAATCTCATCAAAGTCACCAGCATCCTTTATCTCATGTATCTTCACCCCCCTCTACAACCCCCTCCACCGCAACGCTAGCTTCTGCCTTTAGTACACGCAACTCCAGTTTTAACCGCACAGCAATTAATGTTCCACAAAGACCTTCATCTGCTTCTAGTACTACATCCATGTCGTCCACACCTTCCTCTCCGACATCGTCCTCTGTCAAAGAAACAAACCGTGTTGTTATAGATGTCAACCCTGTTTCTGGACATAAAATGCTCAACAAATATGAAATCATTAGAGAACTAGGCAGAGGACAACACGGTAAAGTAAAACTTGCACTCGACACTGAAACTAATGAATTAGTGGTATGTAAAAAAAAAATTCTTTTTTCTTTATTTTCTTCTTTCTTTCTTTCTATCTATTTCTAACAGAAGAGTATATATATATATATATATTTTTATTTTTTTTTTTGTTTTTTTTTTTTTTTATATCTAAAAGGCTATAAAAATTATTGACCGATTAGGAAAGCCTAAACTGGGCCGTGTTCGACCAGGTTTGAGCCACGAAGATAAAGTGCGACGAGAAATCGCCATCATGAAAAAGTGCCACCACCCTAATATTGTTAGTTTGTTGGAGGTTTTGGACGACTCTTCCACCAAAATATATCTCGTTCTAGAATATTTGGAGGGCGGAGAATTACACTGGCAAGATGGTGACGGAAACCCTCACTTGGCGCAGGATCAGGCTAGAGATGTTGCCCGTGACGTCATATCTGGTCTAGAATACCTCCATTTCCAGGGCATCATCCACCGCGACATAAAGCCCGCCAACTTGCTTTGTGACAAAAATGGCACAGTTAAAATCTCAGACTTTGGTGTTTCGTATGCCTCAAACCTTGGTGGCGACACAAACGATGAGTTCGAACTGGCAAAAACTGCTGGCACACCTGCCTTTTTCGCTCCTGAATTGTGCGCTATCTCTACTCCTGATGGCGGCCCTAGACCCCCCATCACCTCCAAAATCGACATTTGGGCCTTTGGAGTCACTCTCTTTTGTCTCATATATGGGAAACTCCCCTTTTGTGCTGAAAACGAGTTTGAGCTTTTTGACGTCATTGCAAACGATCCACTGGTATTTCCTGACGAAGTTCCCGTCTTTCCTGTACCCAAAAAAAAGCGCAATTACCCCTCCATTTTTTACAATGTAAACTCTTCTACTGATCTAGAAGATAGTGACTGTAACGACACTACATCAAATGATAATGATAACAATATTAATAATAATAGAACTAATGATACCAACAATAATAATATTAATGATACCAATAATACTAATAATAATGATAACGATAATGATGAAAAAACCAATGATGCTAAAGATAAACCCAACCAAACCATTACCCCTAACCCTGAGCTGGCCTCTGTTAAGGATCTCTTGCGAAAGCTTTTAGAAAAAGATCCTAATAAGCGTATAGATATAGCTGGTATCAAACATCATCCATGGATGATGGAAGGCATGGACTTACCCCATCTTGAAAGCTTTCTTACAGAGACTGCTGATGACCAGCGTATCACCGTCACGACTGAAGACGTCCAAAAAGCAATCTCTGGAATCGGAAGTCGCCTTAAACGTGGTTTGTCTAGAGGCCTCTCAAGACTTGGTTCTTCTGCATTACATTTTGCCGGTCTTAGAAGGAAAGGCTCATCCTCATCTTCTTCTGCAAACCAATCGTCTGCCGTCTCAAGATCAGCGTCTCGTGACTTTACAAATGATTCTTATCTATCTCCTTCTTCTCCAAATCCCCCCCATATTTCCCAAAGATCTGACGACGCTGGTCACCTTGGGAGTATCAACGATGTTAAATCTAGAAATAAAAAATACTTTGAACAATCAACTATTCTAAGCTCAACAAGCAGTGGCCATGAATCCGATTATTCAACAACATCCTCTTCTCGGTTCACTTCTAGAAAAAATACTGGCAGCAGTTTTACCACAACAAACCCCAACCCAAATGGCTTCCTTGCTCCACCCATGGTGTCCACAAACAGTGAAGGCAGCAACGCTATAGTCAATGACGGAACTCTTTCACTTTTAGATCAGGCCATTTTGAGCTCCACAAGAAGTGCAAGTTCAAGCTACTCAAGTTTGTCGTCTATGTCAAGTTCCCAATCCGGAGGAAATTACATGTCATGGCAAATGCCTAATCCTAGAGAATACTATGGCCCTGGCTACAACAGTTGCAGAGATAACAGATCCATGTCTGGGTCTTCTGTTTCGGCTGCGTTGAGCCGTACTAATAGTAACACCAATGGGGAAATGGTTTCTGGATATCAGTCACCCGTTACCCCAATGGCTATGGATAGCGGCAATACTTGCTCTGGTAGTGATACCTATACCTCAAACAAAAGTCCGCCAAAGCTTTCTACCCCATCCTTTTCTCCTTTCAAGTCGGATAATTTACTCTCTGAGTATACAGATAACGATGAAGAAGACGACAGTATCTGTGAAATACCTCCACCTTCATCCTTTGGTTATGGTACCGGTGGGAAAGTTGTTTTAAGTCAAAGTAACTTGAGACTAAATACTGTTCTCACGGATGTGAGCAGCACTGGTAATGAATCCGATGATAGTTCCGTGATTTCCATCAACAACACTAGTAGACTCAAAATTCATACTCCTTTGGATACAAAACAGTCAACAACAGGAATTTTGAATAATAATATTGCTAACAATTATGGCGAATATGGTGGATATTATGACGAGGATCACTACTATAAGGGCAATGTTTTCCAAGATAAACCTCCTCAGGCAAATTCCCATAGTAATAACAACAGTAGCGTGGCCAATACCAATGCTAATACCAACAATTCAAAAAATACCAATAACACCAACAATACCAACAACTATATGGATAACAGCATTAGTTCTATTTCAGACTCTTTGAGTGGTTCTTTAAACTCAAGTGGCTTTGCAACCCCGATTTTTGAAACTGGTAGTGGCTTATCGTCATCTAACAATGCCTGTATGCGTGAAATCTCTCGAAATGATAGTACTTATAGTGCTGCTAGCAGTACCACAATAGACGGTGTTACTGTTAAAACAAATAACCAAAAGTTTCCAACAACTCAGTTTAACGCTGACTCGAATGATTCTTTGGGTGAGGAAACTGATAGATCACAAGTATCTACTGCTAAAGGCAAAGGCAAAGGCAAAGGCAAAAATAGTAATGATAGTGGGCCAATCGAGGTTGTGGATTTGTCTCAAGATTCTTTGGACGAATGTTCACCCGATGTTGTTGTGCCCATTCAGAATGTTAAATCAATGCCGAATAGCACAAGCATATACACTGAGGAGTCTACAACACAGAATAATAATGATAATAATAATAACAACAACAATAACAACAATAATAATAATAATAACGACATAAAACCGGCCGTCAGATTTAATGCTCTAACTCCAGCCCATCAAAAAGTAACGGCCTCACAAAACAATTCAACAAATCCCTTTGTTGCCTCATCGGCAGCATCTGTGAACTCTGTGTCGTCTTCTGAAGATGAGGGCGGTGAATTAACTTTGGTTGTTGAACGTAAGCCTCAATCACAATCTAATAAAAACTTGCCTAATCCGCCAACACTAAATTCCAGGCTTTCCAAGTCTTCAACCCAGCAAGTGGCACCCTCCTCTAATTCTTCAGCTGCCTCAACATCAAACAACAATAGTCTATCGAATACCCTGCCTGTACTTCCGAACCATACACTTACCATCTCGCGGCTGGTTTCGACCCCACCATCACAAGGCAGCAGTAGTAGTAGTAGTAGTAATAGTAATAGCGGCAGTAATCCGGTGTCACCTGCTACATCCTCCAGGATAAGCGTTTCTTCTGCCAAGTTTGTTGGACCACCACCCCTTGCCTCCGCCTCTTTAAACTCAAACGCAAATTCGTCGCGGTCCAGTTTACAGCAACAAAACATTACACTACGTTCCGGAAGTATAGGGAGCGTCAAAAGTAGCTCTAGCGCAAACAGTGGAAATGAGATTTTGCCTCTACCATTGAACTTGGCCTCGCAGATGATGGGCACGTCCGTCCCATTATCGCCGGGGTTTGCTTACGATGACATGGAGCATATTGTAACAACTCACACGTATAGACAAGCGCCAGGCCTGGGCAATTTGTCGTCTTGTGCAACGAGCAATGTGCCGGCGGCAGTCCCGTTGGCGTACTCTGGATTTGGTTACGGGATTCCGGCGGGGTCTAAGCGGGACAGCTTGTCCAGTGAGATGAGTGCCGGGAGCAACAGTAGCCCCAACTCGTCCTCGGGCTCGTTGGTCATCACGGTGCCCAAGCGGTCGGCCACCAACTTTGACGTTGGCTCCCCGGCGGCGGCGGCGGCGGCAGCGGCAGCGGCGTCGTCGTCGTTGTCGTCATCTTCCTCCAGCAGTAAGCCTGGCACGGCTCCGGCACCCAAGGCCCTGCCCCGCAACGCCGAGCCCGCCGCGTCGCCGGCGCGCCGGCGCAGCCACTCGGTCACGGTGGCCGAGGTGCAGTACCACCGCCAGCTTGTGGACGGCTACGGCTATCCCGGCGCTGTGGCCGGCGCACCGGCCCGGTCGTCGTTGTACCAGACGTACAGCAGAAACGTAGGCGGCGCGCAGCAGGGTCAAGCACAGGCAGGAGCAACCTGCGGCAGCGGCAGCGGCAGCGGCAGCGGCGGCAGCCACGAGTGCGACAATAGTAGTGACGATGACGACGACGACGATGACGATGACGATGACGATGACCAGGAACTCAGGCTCGCGTTCAAGCGCTCTGCTATCCGGTCGCCCTCGCCGGTACCTTCTCCGGTGTCCACTCCCACGCTCACAGCAGCTGGCTCGGCGAAACCCCCCTCGCCGTCTGTAAAGTCATCTTAGGTATATACTACTACTACATAGTTGATTTTATATATATAGTATAAAAATTATTGTTAATATTGGTACACTTTTAAATTTACACATATATATATATATATTAATGCTTAGAATAATATAGTTTATTTTACTTAATAATATATATATATAACAAAATGGTCATGTTGGCGGGTTATACTTTTCTTTCCAAATCCACGAGTTGCCGACCTCGTGGCGGCCTTTGCTCTCAGCCATGCGGTAGTACTGGGCGGCCTTGTACTTGTCCTTCTTCTTGCCCTTGGTGCCAAAGCCGTTCAGGTAGCACCACGCGGCCTCGTACATGGCGTCGGGGTCGCCCAGGTGCGCCGCCGACTCGTAGTAGCTGAGCGCCGCCGCAGGGTCCTTGTCGCAGCCCCACCCGTTCTTGAAGCAGTTGGCGAGCTCGTAGATGGCCAGCGTCAGCTCGCCGCGCGCAATGCCCCCCGTCCGCGCGCGCGGCAGGTCGCGCTCCGGCATGCCCGGCGCCTTTTGCGCGTGCGACTGCAGCTCCGCCGCCGTCACGCTCGGCGTCGCGTTCGCCACCGCGCTCAGCGCCCGCTTCTGCGTCCGCGCCCCGGCTACCGACGGCGTCAGAATCGTCGGGTTGCTCACCGTCCCGCTGGTCACCGCCGTATACGCGGCGCTGCTGCCGCCCACGCCCATGCCCACGCCCACAAACCCGGCGCCACCCTCAAATTTCTCCGGCGTGATGGTGCTGCTACTGTGGCTGGTACAAAGTGTCGATGCCGCCTCTGCCGACGGAGCAGACTCTGAGTACGCTTCGCCAGCAATGAGCTTGTGCAAAAGAGCAGAGTTTTGTGCCGCCAGTCGCAGATATTGAAACCCCAAGGCCTCATTCACCTCCGTGCCCCATGCATGGCGGAGCGACAGCCCGTACAATACCTGGGCCAGGGGATGGTTAGCTCCTTCAGGATCTGCCAACTCTTTAAAGAGTGCCGTGGCTTCCTCCAATTGCCCATTTTCGTGGAACTCAATCGCCTTATGGAGACGCTCTTCAGTCTCCTTAGAAAATGAGGCGGTCAGTGATGCTGAGCTGGTGTTGGCCCCAGGTTTTTGAAGAACAGAAAGATTTCCAACCGATGGGCGGGACGAAAGTGCACTCGACGGGTCGTGTGCACTCCCTGGTGTTGGGTGGTCGCCATTGTCATCATATGGAACGCCGCCAATCGAAGATGCATCTGAAAGTGTCGATATGGTTGACGACGTGCTGCTAGATCTATGTCTATTCCCTGAACCAACACTTGTGATTAATGCACTAAATCTAGACAGTTTTTTGGTAGCGTTGCTTGAGTGCCCACTGTGGCTACCTGAATCCGGGCCTTCAGCGTGGTGATGACTTGAGGCTTGTGCAGTGTGATCGGGAAGCTGTAACACCAAGTTCTCAGCTTCACGTTCCCATTCCTCGAGCTGTTCCGTAGTATCTCGAACAATGAGGCCCTCATAAGGTTGAGGTTTGCCCTTTCGAGTCGGTGAAGAGATTTCAGAGGTATTCAAAGTTCTCTTGGAATCCAAAGAAGACTCCCTAGATTGCGAGCCGTGCCCTTTCTTTTTGTGTCCTTTAAACAATCCAAGTAAATTGTGACGCCCGTGTCTGTTGCTCTCTTTATCTTTCCCTGGACTAGTATTTACAGACAGCAAATCGACAGGGGATTCCAAATTACAAGGTGTATGGTTTTTTTGTTCCTGCTCCTGTTCATTATGAATGTCTTCAGTAGTATGAACATCAACCTTAATTTCTGGAATCGTTTCTGAATAAGAAGAGTATTGAGGAGTGTTATAATTTGACATTGGTGTAGATGGCATATCAGTTTGCCTTGGAGCAGGTCCAGCCAAGATAGTTTTGTTGTTGTTATTACGTAACTGTTCTTGCGCTTCAATTTCCAAATTGTGCTTCATGGGTGAATAATTGCAAGGCACGTTTGATCTTGATTCGGGCGGAGGAAGGGGCAAGGAATTTTGCTGTGACAGCTGGTTAGGTTGGTCGCAAGGAATGTTTAATTTTGATGAACTTGGTGTTAACCCAAAGGAGTATGGCGAAGAGGAAAGAGACGAATTGCTACTTGAGTTAAAAGTATTTTCATTACTTGAAAACGGATTGCTGTTTTGTTGGTCAAGACTAGAAGGATATACCTGTTGTTGATCAGCAGAAAAGGAAACTGGCACATAAATAGACGGAGGTTGGGTAAAGGAAGAAGAAACATTGTTATAGTCAACTGTGCTTGTTAATTGAGAAGTCGAGTGAGTGATGAATGGATTATTTGAGGAGAAGTTGCCAGAAGTCACCCAATTAGAAGAGTTTCCTTGTTGAGATTGGTTATTAATGCTGTTGCTGGTGATAATTTCGCTTTTGTTAATTCCAACAGCCTTGTCAATTTGTTGTTGTTGTTGTTGTTCTAGATTAGATATGTTATTTCCAGGCCTATTTTTCATCAAGTTTGAAAACTCTGCTTCCAATGCGTTGATGCTTTCTTTTGTGGGTTGATTTATGGAACTATTAATGTTAGCACAAGTATTGTTATCTTGTATGGTATTGCTGGATTCAACGATAGGGACTTGTGCATCATGCTTCATATATTGTGATGAAGTAGTATATTGGGGTTGGAATTGAGCCTGAAGAGGTATTTGACCATCTCCAAGGCTTTTATTATTGGGTAAATCTAGAAGATTGTCAACGTTGATAGAATTATTTGTGACGTTGCATAATGGGTTATCGTTGCGGTCTGTAGCGCTCGTCACATGTTGTTGAGATGGACCATGGTACGTTGCTTGGCTTGAAGAACTAATATTGCTGATGGTACTTACAGACGTAAGAACTGAGTTGGCACTATTAGTGCTCTCTGCACTGACGGTACGAATTCCTCCGTTACTGAGAATGTGGTTAGGATCATCATTATTTGTATGAAGTGAACCGTAATGCTTCAAAGGCACAGGATTTGAAGGCGTGTGATCGGAAGGGTGCATGTACTTTTTAGATGGAACACTAACGTCAGAGTCTAATGATTCTTGGTAATTGTCAGTTTCTGGGTCCGCATTAGTTATGTAGAGCTGTTGGGTTGGGTAATGGTTGTTTGTATTAAATTGATTATTTGTATCATTTGCTCTCATGACCATAACGGACAACCATTTTTCATCACCCGCAGTAAACGAATCAGTGTCAGATTCGTAATATGAGGACTCTTCGTCATTGTCGTCGTTAGACTTTGGAGTTTGATAAGAATCGGTGTTTGTATTGGTATTTAAATTAGAAGAATTAGAGACCTTAGGCCGAGTAGATGGTGAAGATTCTGTACTATATTGTTGACTCATTTGAGAGGACAATGCCGGAGAAATCGGACCAAAGTTAGATGAGGTTGTGTCGCTTCGCTTTGACTGAGAGGAGGGGAAAGAAGACATTATAGACGATGCAAGTTGGGTTTTATTTGGGTCAATTTTATCAGGGATAAATATATGCGAAGAATCTGCTACAGCAGAACTATTCGGTGAGCCTAGTATAGTAAGGAGAGAAGAGAAAAGGTTAATTGGTGGTTTTATTTATTTTTTTATTTATTTTGTAGAAAATAAAAAAAAAAATAAAGAAAAAGGTAATAACTATAAATAAGTTTAAAGATGGTTCGTATAGTGTAAAACTAACGTGGCTGAGTTTGATCAAACATCATATATTGTAAAACAAGGCAAAGCAAAATAAAAACAGCAGCAAGGCAAAACAGGAATAAACAAAAATAGAAATAAAAATAAAAATAAAAAAGAAAAATAGAAAATAACAGTACTTACGCGTCAGTTTCTCGTTAGCTGGATCGATTGCTGCCAGTAGTTCTAGTAGTTCTTTATTATTTGATTGAGCAGTAGAGGAAGATGTGATATTGTTGTCGGGTGAATACTGCGAAGAAAGTGGGATACTCATGCTGGATGAAGAAGGAGATGTGGATAAAAGGTGGAAAAAAGACGAATATCTATTCGAGGATGCGGCAGCAGAGTTGCGAGACGGGGATACCGAAGCCGGCGAGGTTGACGACGAGGTGTCCGAAAAAGATTGGCCATTTTTGTGAGAAAAGATCTGTGATGAGGAGTAAGAAGAAGAAGAAGAAGGCTGGTTTGTTATTGATAAGGAGGATGCTGAAGAAACGGAGAGTGTGGTAGTGAGAGGAACGCCCGGAGACAATGTACCACTCTGTTGAGACGGAGACACGGGTGATGAGCTGGGACCAAGATAAGAGATGGGCCGCAGGTTCTTTGTGATCTTCTCGCGGATTTTAGAGCCAATGTTGGGAGATGAAGAGGAAGCGCTGGAGGGCTGGGAGAAGATCGGGGAGCAGGAAGGGTTTTGTGAGTTTTGGGTCGGCAGGAGCGAGGTACTAGAGATTATCGGGTGGTTGATGAGGGGTTCCTCGATTATTTCGCCCGACTCGGGGTTTTTCTCTATAAGAACAAACTGTGCGTCGGTGCTCGAGTAGTTGCGTTTGAACATTGTCACTGAACTTACGGAACTTGTTGGATTTTTTATAAAAAAAAATAAATAAATAAATAATAAGAAGAAGAAGAAATATTTGAAAAGATAGAATGTAAATATTGTATAGAAGGTTTAAAGCTGATGAGAAACTTAACATTGACGACGAACAAAAATAAAAATAAAAAAAAAAAAGGCCCATACTAACACAAACTATTCCCGAATTGGACGTAAGGCTGAGTATGTTACATATTATGTTTCTATATATATATATATATATATATATAGATAAATGTGTAACATGTTTTTCCCGTGACTTGTTTTTCATATTCCCGTGATCTGTTTATTGCTAAGATGAAAATATATATATGTATATATATACCTTTTGTTACAACACACATGCAATTACAACTTTACCCAAATTTGTAACATTTGTAACGTCTTCCGGCAAATAGATCATTTGGTCTGCTTTTCATTGGGTTTGTTGGGCTGTTACGGCCGGTATTTATTTAAATAAACCCTTTGGTCTGCCCTTTTTTTTTTTTTTTTTTTTTTTTTTTTTTTTTTTTTTTTTTTTTTTTTTAAA
>JAKTYK010000186.1:0-11989 GCA_030578655.1 Magnusiomyces starmeri
AACAACAACAACAACAACAACAACAACAACAACAACAACAACAACAACAACAACAGTATAAACAAGAAAACCAGCAAAACCATATTGAATGGTTTTCCGGTAGTTCAAGACGATTATCTTTTGGTGGATGTGACCCATTAGCTTTTCCAAAAACCAGAAGACGATCAAGCATAGGATTTCACAGCTATAATAAAGATGGCAGCGAAATAACCTTGACAGACCCTAGCACCCGGTCTTCAGGATGGCCTGGTATGTCAAAACCAGCGCCAGGAACTGCACCTGGAACAACAACATTTAAGTCCGGGTGGTCGTCACTTTATGGTAACTGGCTTTCTAAAAATGAAGGAAACTCAAACGGTAATTCCCAAAATAACTCTTTGCATAGTTTAAATAACGAGGGTAATCAACAAAACAGCATTGGCCCGGAGGAAATGGACTTTATGGAGTTTCTCAAAACAACAGCTCCTCCAGGTAGGGGCTAATCTGGGTTTATTTCAATCAATTGTGTATATATATAGAATAGTTATGATAATGTGAATTTACGTTTGATGTATTAATATGACCATTAAAAAATGTCTGTGTATAAAAAGTGCATTTTAGGTGAGGAAACAAGTGTTAAAAAAAAAAAAAAAAAAGTTTGGCTGAAAAACCAAACCACCACGAAAACTTGATTTTTTTTTTTTTTTTTTTTTTTTTTTTTTTGCCGCATCCATTATTTTAATCAATAACAGAATCTGTTATCATGTCGTGGAATTATAGACAACGAATAGCACAACAAGAAAAAAGAGAAAAGGAATTGGAACAGACGCGACGACAGAAAAATACTAATACTCTTTTGCAAATACCCAAAGGGACGCAATCCGCGCTACGAAAGCCTACGAATTTTACTTTCAAACCGACGCGTCAAACGGTTAGCTCCACACCAATCTTAAACTCAAGTACACGTTCTCGGATCCCAACGTCTATACAGAAACCCTCAAATTTTTACAATAGCACAGGAACGGCCAATAAAGATGATTACGAGGATTCCGAAATCATGGACCAAAGCAGCCAAGCTTGGTCAATTAAGCCTGATAACGTAGGCTTATCATCGATACCTGGTAGTATGTTTCCCACACAAAGCTCCAACGCTCAATATCAACATCCTCCGAAGGAACCTCACGACGATAAAGCTACACTTATATCAGAGATAGAAAAGACACAACAGAGTATTACCCAAGCTTTGCGCCAGATAGATCAGAACTTTTTCACGTCCCATGAAATAGTCACAAATAGAATCATTCCAGTAATTGAAAAATATGGAAAAGAGTCGCAACTAATTGCAAAAAGCATACTTTTTTGGAAGCAGTTTATGGAGGCTGGCGCGTACGTTAACTTGGATACGTATGAGGAGGAAGTTGGTGAGGAATTTGATAGTCAGGATGAACTGGCCAATGAATACTACACATCAACGTCTGTTCCCATAAATCGAACAAATGAAGATACCCGCGAAGCGCACGAAGGCAAACAAAACGTGGACGATACGCATATTCCCAAAGATGATCATGGTGATGATGATCCGTTTGTTTCTCCTGCAACAAACAAGAAATTCCAATACCAGAAACTGCATATGCAAGATCAAGATCAGCCATATGAAGATGAGCCCAAAACACCCAATTCAAAGTACAAATCACAAGTGGCTGAATCATTCGAACTCCCACCACCCCCATCACTCAACACACGACTAATAAACTCTACTCAATCAAACAACAACAGGACTTTCAAAAGCTCAGAAAAAGATGATATTCTTAAAACACCTGTAAATAAAGTCACCGGAACACCACACGAAATTGCATCAGTTGAATCTTCACCGTTCAATTCACGTATAGAATACATGTACTCCCCAGAGAAAAACAAAGAGGCAAATGGAAATGGAAATGGAAATGGAAATGGAAACTCACAGGAAACGCCTTATAGAAATAATAATATGGATGCAACCACAGCCAAGTTTAATACAAATCAGGATATCCCACAAATTTTACCTAGAAGTATACTACGGCATCAAGTTTTAGATAAGAATTGGCACGTAATTGCCACCCCACGGTCGTCAAAAGTTAACCATCAAATGGCAAATCCAATTGTTAGAACGCCGGGACTTACACCCGGTCTGAAGACCCTTAAATCCAATCAAAGTCAAGAATACTCCCAACTTAAACCGGGAAACAAATATTCTGAGAAATATATTGCTAGCAAGTATGGGTCTCCAAGCGAATTAGAGCCACCGCCGACTCTTCGAACAGTAATAAATATTCCTCAAGATAACAATGAAACAGATACCAGTATCAACGAAGGCTTGAACAACAATAACCGATTTTTATTGTCAGCTAAGCTGACCCAATCACAACTGGGTGACAATATCGAAAAGCCCACTTCGCCTATAAGCGAGCGGCGCCAAAACAAGGGCAAAGGAATAACAAGGGGACTTAAAGAGATGAATTTGGAGACTAGCAATTCAAATCCCACAGGCACACAAAAACAAGGCTTAGACGGAATAACTTCGACACCAACATCTTATTTAACACAAGGGTATACTAGAGAACCAATGATTCAAGCAGGCGCATCTTCCGCCGCAACAGATATAGAAGAACGGGATTCCAATGCGACAGCTAAACCAAGAAAAAGTTGGCAGCCCTTCATGACACCTCGGAAACGAGAAACTTCGCCACCGTCGCCAGGAATGACGCCTCCTGAAGTCACTTCGACCCATTTTGTTAACGCCGCTACAGCCGCTGCGGTTTCTAACAGAGAAGGCCACAGAACCCCCAAAACCCCAATGTCTCGACATTTCTACGGGTTTTTGAACCGGTTGGATGATTCAGATGACGAATTGCCAAATGTTAAGCAACAATACACCTTACCTGAAAGCAAGCTCGTTAGAACGCCAGCCAAAATAGCCGTACAGACCATCATGAATAACACCATGCAGTCTGTCGGTGGAGCAGCCGAATCTTTACCAAATAACGGGGGTCATAGCCCGGGATTTAGTAGTGATAGCTTTACTTATCCTACCCGGCCTAGTGATAGCGATAGCAGTAGTAACGACGATGATGACGATGATGATGACAAAAGGTTTGGCATGTTGAATGGATCCGATGATGATGACGATGACGATTAAATAATAGTCGCAAAAAAAAAAAAAATATTTATTTATTCATTCATTTATTTATATACACACCTACATACGTAACGGGTTCCTAGAGAATTTTCTTTTTTTCTTTTCTTCTCTTATTTGTTAACTCTTTCAAAATAAATATAAAAGTCGAGCTATTGTTTACTTTTATAAAGTATATACAATTTTGGTAAGGAGTTTACTTTCAAGCTACCATTTGAATCCAGCTTTTCTGTCGCGTTTTCGTTGGTCCATCTAAAAAAACAAATAAATAAACAAACGATGAGTATTGAAATCTCTTGTATTATTTCCAAAGATATGAATAACTTACCCATTCCTGTCTACATTCCTTGTATGCCTTGAAATACTCTATGCACATGTCCTTATCGTAGTTATTTCGCTCCAGGCATCCTAAAGACATTTTGGATGCCTCTTGACAAGGGTCATAAAACTGAGATGGTTCTTTTCTGTTTTTTAAAGCAAAGTTAGCTTGCCAGAGCTGACAGCCCAATTTTGAATTGTTTAGACATACGTTGTAAAAGTAGCCTTGTGGGAGTAATGAGTGGGGGAGTCGGGATAGAATTTGTAATCTTTCGAGTCTTTTGATTTGTTATCGATCCCGACAGAGGGCTTTGAAAGAACGGAAAATTCGTCCTTTGCCGAGTTGCTTTCTGCTTTGTCGTTGGTACCAGACATTATTATTATTATTATTGTTATTGTTGTTGTTGTTGTTGTGGAGTAAAATCAAGATATCAAGAAAAAAGGCTTTTGGCGAGAATTTTTTTTTTTTTTTTTTTTCCTTTTGGTGGTTTTGTTTGGTTATTTGAATGGGTACAAAAAATACTCCCGTATACAGTATTTGTAGTCACTCTATAAATATCACAAATAATTCTTATTTTTTTTTTTTCTTCTTCTTCTTCTTTTTTACCCAAATCATAAAAAAAATTTTTTTTTTCAACAACTGTCTTAATAAAAGCTTTTCTCTATATAAAAAATATAAAATCATCATAATGAGCCCAGTTTTCTCAGTTTTATACCAGACTTTGGTCATTTCTCTAAGTCCCAAGCTCCACATGTGGGGCGGAAGAGTCTCGGGGATCCCTGGAACAATTGATGCAACTGGCTGTCCTCTCCATCATGTAAAAGATCGTGGGAATGTGTCAGTCGGGTTCTTTAAACCAAGATCTGCTTATTTTTACTATACCGATACCCCGTTTCTTTGGTTCTCCAACCATGTTGCTCAAACTATTTACATGAGCTTTTTCAAAGTTATACCTTACGCCCGCGTTGTTGTTGTTTTGTCCACTGTGCTATACATGTGTCACATGTATCGTTTGTGTGATACCACTCAGTTTCTATTGATGTTTGATCTATTGTTCTTATGGATCATTTCAAATACCACCAAAGCTGTCGATCACTTATTCAAATACCTATGCATAAATCCTTTGCTGGAACGATTACCCTGGAGCTCTAATACCCTTCATACGCCCAGTACCCAAGTTGCTGTTGGGGGGGAACACAACAACGAGGCTGTTGCTGAATCTAAGGTCGATTCAGCTGATAAAAAACTAAAAGACACCAAAGCTAGTAATACCTCTAATGTATCCATAGTTAAAGTTCCTTCGTTTGTATTTATTTCTGTTTCTATTGCAGTATTGATGTCAATTTCTTGTTATGCGGCTTTCTCTTATATGGTTATGACTTGGATCCAGTATAACGCTCTTAGTTCTGTCAATGTGTTTTTAACCACCGATCTTGTACATCTTTTTGTTGTCTGTCGTATTGGTTTCATGGTATACCATTGTTTGTTTGGTTATTCACCTCAGCCCAAAACAAAACAACACAAGGCAAGTTGTGCTTGTGTCAAAATAAAACGCGACACCACCTCTGTTGCTGAACCCCTTGTTATTCCCACTGATTCCCAAGCAAGAATTGTTTCTAATGCAGACACCATTGTTGCTTCTTACCACGAAAAGGATTCCGATTTTGATTCTGAAAATGTGACTGATTCGGACCGTGAAAGTGAGCTTGAATTCGAGTTGAATGATTTTTCTAATGACGAGGCGGTTGATTATGATTATGACTCTGAAACAACATTTGCAAATGAGTCGTCAGATTCTGAGCCTGGCAACTATGAAGAAGCACATGAGGTATCGGAGGGGCCTCGAGTTGATATACTTACTGATGCTTAGTGCTATATATAAATACCTGTTAGGAGTTTATTATTATTATTTTTTTTTTTTTCTTTTTATTTGGCTTAACTTAAGAGTTTTATATAGGATTTGTTATTTTTAATGAGTTAATGAAGATGCATATTTATTTCTTTTTATTACTAAATTATCTATAGAAGTGTTTTTAATTCAAAGAATATTAAAAAAAAATTTTTTTTTCCTTTTCTTTTAACTGTTATTACTTGGACCTTCACCTGAAGAATTGTTTTTCTCCACTAAAGTTTTTGGTGAGACAACCTTCTTCAATTCTAAAGATGTAGTTGACATATTATTATTATTAAAATTGGTATTCAAATCATGAGTTAAAGATTTATCTTTGTTATTATTATTGTTATTGTTGTTGTTGTGGTTCTTGTTGTTGTTGTTGTTATTATTATTATTATTATTCCATGGCTGTCGGAAGTTGATGCTTTGATCATTTTGTCGGGGATTCAAGCCTTTTTCCAACATGCTGCTGATACCAACGCCCAACGGACTCGTTTTGGATCGTCTATTGAATTTGTTTTTATCACTACTGTCGACGAACTTAATATATGCACCATCTTTCCCAGACACAAAAACACTGGGACTACGGGGAGGGGGGAAGGTTGATTTTCTCAAGCCAGAAGAATCAGAAAAAGTGGATTTTTTAGAGCCCAAGCCTAGAGCCTTTGAAGTGTTGACTCTCATTTCTTGGTCCTTGTCGTGTTCCTCCAGATCCGAAGGCAACAAAACTGCCCGATCAACAGCATAAGGCAGGCCACGATGGCGACCACGCCAAAGGCATAGGCAGATCACCAATTTGCCCAGTTTTGAAAACTGGGCACAAAGCGAAGTGTCGGTATTCGGGTAGCCCTTGCTTAAACCCACAGTACAATAGGCCGATACCACCTCAAACATGAGGTCGAACAAGGTGAATTGGCCTTTGGATGCATCATCACCGATTTTCCCTCCCTCGATGATGCACAATAGAAAAAAGCAGATGAACAGAAACCACATATCGAATGACAACTGCCGCTGAATATGCGATCCCCATGACGTGGTGACGCCCGGGATCCCCAGCCTCGGATACTTATTCGGACGGTCGTGCCGTTTTACCTTCAATCTTTTTGTTGGGGGATCCGAGAGTTGATCGGTTTGGTCCTTGCTTTTGTTGTTGTTATGAAATCGGCGCCGAAACTTTTGTTTAATACCTTCAATTCCAGACTCTGAGTGTTCATTCGGACTCTCCTCCATGGGTTTCTCATTATTAGTATCGGAGTCATCTGTTGGCGAATTAGTTGGATTGCTTTCTGCATTATTATTACTATTACTAGTACTACTACTACTACTAGTACTACTACTATTACTGCCACCACTTTCATCGTCACTTGTGCTATACTCGTCGCTACTACTATCACTATCACTTTCATCATCTGAGCCAGTATTTACCCTGTAGAGCCCTAACGATTTCTCTTCATAGACATTTGTATTACGAAGAGACATTGCAATTGGGTAAATGGAAATATACATCATGATGGCGTAACTAACGACAACAGCAGGATGTAGCGAATTTAAATTAACAATAGTTAGGCCTGAAGTTCTAGTGGCAGCAGATTGAAATATGCCATTCAGTGCACGATCCGTCCACCCCGTTGAATCAAAGTAATGATTGTTAATACTTAATATCAAATAAAAAAATAAATCGATAGCATTCAGTACGATGATGGCAAAAAAGAGCCACCAGGTAGGACCGGAGGGAAACAATAGAGTAAAGCAACGACGTGGATGTTCGAGTAGAAAAGTGACTGATTCATGTAAATCTCTGCGTGGATCTGTTACTTGTTGAGTGACCCATAGTGTTAATCGCAGCATGCAGGGGAAGCCAGAATAACCAGCAATCATTATCAGGGTTGTTATAATGTTGATATATCGTGCGTTGGCAAAAGACTGGAGAGAATTTGGCGTAAGGGCCAAACCAACGTTGTTAAACGCCGATTGGGCAAGAAAAACGCCCCACCAAATTCGATTTACAGAGTATGTAGAAAAAACATGTCTGTAGGTTTTTGTGATTCGGGCCCAAGGCGCTATCAGGAGAGCTGCACCAATAATACAGCCAAAATAATATCCAATCAAAATTTTGGCTAATAGCTTAAGAGCACGATATTCAATGCCGCCCATTTCCTCCTTTTGCTCGGAAGTTAATTCCACAAAAACTGAATTGCCTTGAATAGTCGGTGTCCACTGTAAATACTTACTGAACGATTCTTTGGGCCCACTAAAGAATAGCCAGCTACCTCTTCTCCCGTCGTTAATATTTCTTACTCTATTTAATTGTCGAGAGTATCTTTTAGAGGCGGGCCAGTTCCAAAACTTGAAAAAATTCAACAGCCGTTTTAGCGGACTGATGGATTTCTCTGCTTCTAATGCCCGCTTACGTTTCCATAAGAGAATGTTGCTTTGCTCCTCTTCCTCATTGCCATCTGGTTCATCATCTTTCATATTAGCATTAGCTTTGTCCTTGGAGAAATTCAGCCAAGCGTTTTTCTTTTTGTTGAAATTATTGCGAATGGCATATCTGGCAAGACCAGCCTCTAGATCTGTATCTGTGCTTATATTATTTTTTTTGGTCAGCACCAAATCCCGATAAGCAGGTTCACTTCCTACACTTCTCGATATCTTTTGTCTTAGATTGATGCCGTTGTTCAGTGAATTATATTTTTTGAACCGTGGATGTTGCAGGATACCGTGGAGTGGAGTTGGCGCATTTATATTTGGTTCAGAGTTTAAGTGGCCGGGCCGTGATCCATTCGGATTGGCATTTGGTGACGTATTATTATTTTGTTCTGTGAGCTCTTTTTCGGCTTCAGCGTCGGCGTCAACCTGCTCGGCTAAGCTTTGAACCACATAAGTTTCTGAATCTTCAGGGTGTTGATCGTTTTGTTTCTGAGAAGAAAGCTTTTCCATTATATGGATTGAATGAACAATGTCCGTTGGATTTACACTTTTTCTAACGTGAGTGTGATGCTTTGTATGGTTCGCATGTGACATAACATCTGCTCGACCTGATCTTTCGCTGTGATGTGCAACTGGTAGATCTTTTGGGAAATGAATATTACCTGGGTAATTATTGACAACTGTACCGTTATTTTGGTTTGAGTTGTCAGCGTCATTGATATTACTATTATTATCGTTGCTGTTGCTGTTACTCTTATTGTTGTTACTATTACTATTACTTTGAGAAAAATCTGAGTTGTTTATTGGATTGTTCTTTTGTATATCAGATTCTCTTGTTGGACTATTCAAATTTGTTGATAACCCGTTTTCACCGGCGTATTTTGAAAGATTATCCGGGTGTCTTCTAGAAAATACATTACTAAAAGATGAATGAATAAAAGATTTGGTTCGTTCGAATTTTCCATTATCATTATTATTATTATTATTATTATTATTATTATTATTAGTATTAGTATTATTATTATTATTATTATTATTATTAGTATTATTATTATTAGTATTATTATTATTGTTATTATTATTATCATTGACTCCGTATTGGTAACCCTTTTCTCTATCATTTTGAAAAGTCAGACTTCCGCGAGACATTGCTCGTTGTACTAAGTTCAAACTACTTGGGTCAATATTTTCTGCAAACGTTGACAAACGCGCTCGTGCTTGCATTTTTGACTTTTGGCTAATACCCTTGAAGCGCCATTCAAAATATCGCAGCCGCACAAATACAAGGGCACCGTTTATCCATATTGGCGATGTAAATATTGGAACAAAATGTATAACAATTTGTTGATAAGTGTTGAGTTCATTTAAATCGACCCTACCAAAAAAAAAGAATAACATTATTTTTTTTTATGAGTAAAAAAAAAACGTCAAAGAATAAATCATCAAAGATGCCATAATTACGTACGTTGCCATTCCTCCTTGTGTGCTGGCAGAAGAAGACAGAAAAAAGGCATCAATAAATTTGATATCTCCAGCAATAGCAATTAGAAAAGAGGATAAGAAGATCCAAAGTAAGATATAAAGGTAATGCATTTTGATAAAATTTGCTTCACCCAATTGATGAAGACACCATTCTATAATCCACAGCCTGCTTTTTGTCGGAACTTCTGCCTCCTTTGCTATACTTGCTTCATGGCCTATTTGAGGAGAACTCGGCTCCTTTTTCCTTCTCTTCTTTTTCTTTTCCCTTTTAAGTGGTTTTTCTGGGGGTTGTGTGTGTGATTCGGGAGTGGAAGCATTTTTAGTATCCGATATAGAGTCTTCACCAGGTTCAGTATTATTATTAGTTTCTTTCATTATGCCATTAAGTATTGTGATGATATATATATATATATATATATATATATATGGGGGAAACAAGTAAAAAATAAATAAATAAATATATAAATATATATAAATATATATATATATATATATATATATATATAAATACTATACTACTACATCATTAAACTAAACAGTGTGCGGTATATGTTTGTTTTATTGTTTTTGATGATCAAAATACTTAAATAGGATTTTTTTGTTTTTTTTTTCAGAAACTTTAATTACTGATTAATGATTGTACATACAAATCAGTCCCCGCCTTGTTCCTAACAAGTATCAGCCGTATGTTTATTAGTAATTTATGACTAATGTTTCTTTTATTCTATTAAAATTCTATCAAAAGGCCTTTCTGGAAATTTATTAAAAAGTATTTTTTTTTTTTTTTTTTTTCTTTATTATTTATCTCGTCTCTTTCTTTTTTATTTTTTTTTATTTCAAGTGTAAAAAGGTTATATCATCGCATAAGTGATTTAAGCTTGATTGATTCAAAACTAACAATTCTTGAAATATAGTTATTGTTGTTGTTTTTTGTCAAAAAAAAAAAAAAAAAAAAATAAAAAAAATAAAAAAAAAAGAAATCTTTAACTGAATTGTTTCTTGAGTGAATTAATTGCAAAAATGTCAAATGTCTGCTAGTTTCTTTGATGTTCCTTTTAGATTCTGATATTGTAACCCTATGTTATTGTAACTCGGTAGTATATCGATTGGTTTACATTGTTTGATTTCCTCGTTTTTTACTAGTTATCGTTGAGACTTATTAATTGTGTCTATAGTTTATATGATATAAACATAATTAAACAGAACTAACATTGAAATTGTCTTTTCTATATCTATATATATATATAGATATATAACTCTAAATAATCAATTTGAATTCTTATATTCAACATTCATGTTTTCTTTCTCCCTTATCTAATGTCTAGCTTAACTCGGTACTTGAATACAGTACTAGGTTATTACTGTAATTGTAACTGTAACATCTCAGGAAATCAGTAGTAATCAATACCACAACATAAATTTTATATTTTTATATACATGGCTGTACTATACAAGTATACCAATCCCTATAACAATTAATCGTCGTTTAGAAAAACAAATGACAGAACTATCGATTTTTCCAAATCTTGAAAACAATGTTTTGATCCTTGACGGCGGCCTCGGATCAGAACTTGAAAAACAAGGCGTTGATGTTGGTTCATCACATCTCTGGTCAGCTGAACTTTTAATTACCAACCCCAATGTTTTAAAAAATATTCACCTGGATTATATAAAGGCTGGTGCTGATGTCGTTACTACTGCTTCATATCAAGCAAGTATTCCTGGATTTGTCAAGTATTTCGACGAAAAGTTTCCAAATCAAACAGCAAAGGAAAATAACAATAACATTCAATTGGCTTGTGATTATTTCATAAAATCTGTTGAAATCGGCAAACAAGCACGCGACGAGTTTTGGGATTCTTATTCCAAAAACCAAACTGATACCCATCCTCGAATTAAGCCCCTCATTGCTGCCAGCTGTGGTCCATATGGTGCTTATTTGGCCAAAGGAGAAGAATATACTGGCAACTATGGGTTTGCAGATGATCAAGCAGGCATGAAAATACTAAAAGACTTTCATATACCAAGACTTGAAGCTTTACTCACTTCGCAGCCAGATATTATTGCTTTTGAAACAATACCATCGTTTTTAGAATTTCAAGTCATTCTTGAAATTCTTGACTCTATAAAAGGACTCTCCCAAAATGAAAAAATCCACGCCCCAAAAGTCTGGATTTCCTTCTCCGTTGATACTAAAACCTACAATTCTCTTGCTGATGGTACACCGTTTTCAACAGTCTTTGATTTCTTTTTTGAAAAAAAAACTAAAGATACAAATTTGACCCATGGTCTCAACGTATCTTTTTTTGGCATTAACTGTCTGCCCCCTCACAAAGCCTCTATAGCCTTGAAAAATATTGCTTCCGAAATCAATTTGCACTCTTCTACTGAAAATTTCCCCCTTGTTGTATACCCCAATTCTGGTGAAATTTACAACGGAATAACAAAAGAATGGTTACCTAATTCTGAAATCAAACCCACTTCTTCGAACCTGGACAAATCTTCTGCTCTTTGCTTTAACGATTTTCTTAAGGATTGGTATAACTTGGGCGCAAGATTAGTTGGAGGTTGCTGTAGAACAGGGCCTAAGGATATAAAGGAAATTCGAGACCAATTAACCAGCATGATTAAGGAAAGTGCCCAAGATGAGAGTGTGTGAAAAAAAAAAAAAAAAAAAAAAAAAAAAAAAAAAAAAAAAAAAAAAAAAAAAAAA
>JAKTYK010000187.1:0-11884 GCA_030578655.1 Magnusiomyces starmeri
GGCTTCTTTTTTTTTCACCTTTTGCTAATAACCTTTCTGCTAAAGCTTGGTTACTATATTTTACTATATATAAATAAAATATATATATATATATATATATATATATATATATATATTTGTTATCGAGTTTAAATATACCATATAATGTCCAAATCTATTGTGAGATCCATTAAAAATGTTACAAATGGCTACACCAGCACCCAGGTTAAAGTCAGAAATGGTATGTTATTCCACTATTCATATCTAGAAATAACATATAAATAAAATACTTACACGTCAATTTTTATTTTCATTATTATTCTGTTAGCCACCAGTAACGATCCTGTTGGCCCAAGTTCTCAGGAATTATACGAACTTGCGCAATTAACCTTTGAAGGGTATGTATTCTATCGCAGTTTTCGTATTTTTTTTTTTTCTTTTTTTTGAGAGTCGTTGTTGCAGAACGTATTATTATTATTGTTGATATTAACAAATTATTACTTATTTTTTTTTTCTTTTATTTTTAATTATTTTTCAATTATTTTAGCCATGAGGTCATGGAAATTATGGGTATGCTTAACCAGCGTATGAACGATAAAGGCAAGAATTGGAGACATGTTATGAAAGCACTTGCAGTTCTTGAATTTCTTTTGCTCAATGGGTCCGAAGCAGTCGTGTTATGGGCAAAAGACAACATCTTTGTTATCAAGACCTTGCGTGAATTCCAATATCGTGACGACGCAGATATCGACCAAGGTCAAAACGTTCGTGCAAGAGCAAAACACATCACTAGTCTGCTTTCAGATGATGATCGTCTCCGACACGAACGCCGAGAACGCCGAGAACGCCGAAGACATGGTAGCCGACGCAGTAGCCGTCATGGCGTCTATGACGACGAGTTTGATGATTCTGAAAATAGAGGTCCACGACATCATCGCCACAATAGACCACCACCACCACCATCCAACGGCGAAGATGAAGAAATTTTACGTGCTATCGAAGAAAGCAGAATCACGGCTGAAAGAGAAGAAGCGAAGCGTCGCCAACGAATGAATATTGACGAAGATGACGAAGATCTCCGTAAGGCTATCATGTTAAGTCGCGAAGAAGACGAACAGAGACGTATAGAACAAGAGAATGCGTTTAATGTGCAACCACAAAACGAAAACCTCATTGACCTTACCGCTCCTGCTCCTGCTCCTATCACTGTAACTGTTCAACCTCAACCAACTGTTCAATATCAATATGCAGTCCAACCTGCTTACAATCAATTTGACGCGTTCGGTAACCCGATTAATGGTCTTTATCAACAACCCGTGGCAACGGGTTATATTCAAAATATGTACGCCGTTACGGGTCCTCAATATACTGGCATGCCCCAACAACAGTCTCAATATCAATCTAACGCATTCATGCAACAATACCCTGAACAACAATCTCTTCCACAGCAGCAACCTTTGGCGCCTATGAAAACTGGCTCTAATAACCCATTCGCAAAGCTCGCAGATCAGCCTGCTACAACATATTCTTCTCAACGTTCACTAAATGACATTCAACAACAACAGCAACAACAACAACAACAACAATATTACTTGCAACAACAACAGCAACAGCAGCAACAACAACAGCAACAACAGCAACAATTACTACAGCAACAACAGCAACAGCCATTAAAAGCTGTTCATACAGGACGATCAGAACATGTTGAAGAACTTAATAATTTGATAGCAACAGGAACGGGAATTGATACTTATGGTAATACAGGAGACCTTCGTATTCCTGCTCAACACACCCGAACCCAATTCATTAACTCACAAGGTACTGGATATCAAGCTGGCTTTGGTCAAACCAACGGTAGTACTAACAACCCATTTATGGGCACTCAATATACTGGTGTTCCTTCAACTGCTCCTATTCAGCCTGCGTTCACTGGTTACGGTTTTGGAAATGCCCAGCAATCTCAACAGCAATTTAATTATGGTCAGCAGCAACAAATGCAACAATCACAACAGCAACAGCAGCAACGTGGTTACGGGAACCAGCAAAGTTTAATTGATATTTAAATGATTCAGTTTATGAAATGTTTGCATATATTTATCAATTCAAAAAGCTTTGGCTTGATCCTGTATTGTTTACTGTTTTACTATTTTTATTGAAAGGAAAGAAAGAAAGAAAGAAAGCCAAAGATTAAAATAAATTTAAATTTAAAATAAAAGTAAAATTCAAAAAATTCAAAAAATTCAAAAAATTCAATATATATATATATATATTTACCGTTACTGTTACTATTTTTCATTATTCATTATTCAATTTTTTTTTTTATGTTTTATATATTGATATTGATATTGATACTTTTTGTTTCCTTCCATGTGAAGTGCACTATAATATATACCCCCTCAGATTTTTTTTTTTTTTTTTTTTTTTATCTCCACTTGTCCCAAAAAAATAAACTAATATTTTGTTAATTGTCATTTTTATTACTATAATGATAATAATTGAATAATGAAAGAAAATAAGTTACATAAAAAAAAACGTTACATGTTAAAAGTATTATACAATAATATTAATAGCAATAATAATAATTATTTATTATTATTGTTATTACAGCTCCGTGGAATAAATAGACATTGATATCATTGATATTTGTTGATTCAATAAGGTTATATATATATATATATATATATATATATATATATATATATCACTTTTTGCCCCGCTCTTGATTTAGAGACGTATGAATAATCACACTACCAGTGTTAGAAGGTACTCTTGACACATTGCTCGAGCTATTAGAATGAGTGAAATGACGCCTAAGGTTACTGCTGGAAGCACCCCCACGAGACCTCTCGTTTTTATTATGGGACGAGGCAAGCTGGTCAAAGTCGCTGTAATCATGCGAGTAGAAGGGTCTGGGGCTGTATTGGTCGTCAAAGCTGGAGCTATCTTGGGACCTTTTAAGGGAGCTGGAGACATGAGGGGCATTTGGAGAATGGTGGCTGGCAAGGTTTTTCAAATCAAACGACTCCGGCTCATGTTTGTCGCCCGCCCTGTGGGGGGACTTTGACGAGCCCCGTGACCAGCTGCGCAGTTGAGAAGCCATCCGCTTGCGCAAAGACCGGGTGGGGCTTTGGTCTCGGACCCTGGACAACGCCGGGCTAATCTTCTCGGCACCTGGATGCTGCTCGCTAGAAGAGAAATATGCCCGGCTTGGTGTCGCTGAGTTGGGCCAGTGTTTTTCTGGCTTTTGAGGCTTGTTTTCGTCAATGCTGTCGTGATTCTGCCAAGAAGAAGTCCGTGGTCGGAGCTCATATCCTGGTTTCAAAATTTGGCCGTGTCGTTCGGACAAGTTGTCCATAGTAGAGTTGGGCAGAACAGGCTCAATGGTCGAGATTTTGGAAAGATTGATAGAACTTCCGAGCTCCATACTGGGACGCGCTGAAATCGATGACGATTTATTGTGGCCAGATGTGATATATGGATCCTCGGTGACAAATATCATGGGTGCCGTACTTTTGCGAGAGATCTGGGGTAATAGTCCAAGCCCATTCATTTCTGATATCGATCCACTGCGCACGGTTCTGGCTGCCATTTCATATCGTGACTTCAATGCTGCAACTAAAGAGCTTCCCGGGTCATCGGTGTGCGTTGTTGAATCACTCGAAGAATGCCCCACTTTCCCAGTGCTCGCCGTTGTTGTTGAATTAATGCCATTTACATTGTCGTTATTATTAGTAGCAGTACCGGCTATTGTATTATTGGCGTGGAGACTCGTATTATTAGTATCTACATTAGAGTTTGAAATTGAAGTATTTGTATTTGTATTGGTATTGGTATTGGTATTGGTATTGGTATCTGTATCTGTATTGGTATTTGTAGTTGTAGTGGGGACTACGTTCGTAATAGTGTTTGTAGTTACATCAGCATTGGTATAAACGTTACTGTTGACGCTAGAGTTAACGCTTTTAGAACCGCCAGTTATTGTAGGAGTAGTGGGAGTATTAATAGGCGGGCGAGCATGAAAGAAGCTTCCCTTTGGTGCCAGGTCTTGTGCTGTTTTGAAAACAGTAGTATATTCTGCTGCGGCTGCTGCCATTGTAGCAGTGGTTGAGATACTAGAGTCCTCGACAACTATGCCCTTTTGCTTATTTTCCGGGGGATTATTTACCAAGCTCAATTTGGGCGTAATAATCTTGCTTCCTCCAGGCGCAACAGACATTGAAATTGAAGATGTTCCTGTAGTTATAGAAGGTTTGTCGTTTGCTAAAGTAGGTGTTGCCGCGCCCTCTAACGTCGGTCCAGCCACTCCGATAGGTGTGATTGTTAAAGCAGCAATGCGTGACAAAGACTCCGAAATGCTACTAGACCGCTTATTTTGATTTTGGGAAACTTGGTGAACTAAAATCGAAGAGGATGAATTTGTCCGTTTTACTGTATCAGAGGATTCCGAAAAAACGCGTTGGGCTGTTGCCGATAAACGGCTAGTAGAACTGTTGATATTGTCCGTTCCTGCATTCAAAGAGTGTGTGCTTTGTTGAGGTTGTTGTTGTTGTTGCTGTTGCTGTTGAAGTTTGTTTTGGCTGAATTGAGATTGTGATGTGTTTAGTTGCGAAAGATTGGTGAAGCTGTTGCTATTGTTTGTAACGAGAATCTGGGAGGTATGGGCGCTATTATTGGCGGAATCACCCAGCTGACCTTGTGAATTGTGACAAGAATTGTCTCGAAACATTTCAGTCATGGAGCTAACAAAAGCTTCGTGTGAATTTTCACACTCAGGCTTCCAATGTGTTGTTCCTGTACTAGTGATTGATGAACTCCTACCTGCTGGAGGAATGGGATTTGTGATTGTTAAATGACCAGTACCATAAGTTCCCTTTTTCGTCAAGGAATTCCAAGGGTCTTTAAAGAGTGTGTGTTTTGAGTTTTCATCCCTTTTCCCGGATCGACCTTTTCCTTTATCCCTTTTCTTTGGTGCATGCGATGAGGATGAAAAGTTTTCAAAGTCCGAGCTATTACCTAACTCCGAATCATTAGGTTGGATTGAATGTCCATTAGATCGTGTGGATGCATTTGAAGGAGCAGTACCGCTATAACTTGAAGATGCGGAATATAATTTCTTTAAAGAATTAGATCCTGATCTTGATATGGGTTCGCTTGAATCATAAACCAAAGGATCATTATCAACATAAATTGATGGAGGCTTTGAATAAGATATTGGTTCATTAGTTGCATTGAATTTTTCGGGATTGTCACCAAATTGTGTATTGGCAAAATACAGAGATCCAGCCTGAGAACCTCTTCTTCCTACTGGCAAATTATTTTGAGTCCCAGTAGTAATGTTTGCGTTATTAGAGGTTTGCCCATAAAATTTATATACCGAAGGTGGTGCCGAAGGCACAGGATAAATAGAATTATGTGCTGAAGCTGTATATAGAAAAGGACTATTACCCGTTTGGCCCAATGTTGAAGCTGGTGCTGAGGGTTCAGCAGGCAGATATTTAATTGACAAAATCAGACGTCGACACGATTCCATAAATTCGCCAAATTGATATTCAGTTACGAGTTTTCCCGAAAATCGAGCTCTCTCATATTGGTTGATAAAATCTTCCACGTAATCTTGAGGTAAATCAATGATACCAAGCCCGTAGAGCATATTAAGATAATCTCTTAAAGACATTCCTGAAGCACGAGCTAATGAAGGATGTAGTACTTCAGCTTTCGTGGCAATCATTTCAGATGAGAGTCGAATAACATCAATATAGGGTGTGTCAACAAGACGACCAATTTCAGCAATAGCCGGAGGCATCAACCCAGGATGTGAGACGTGTATCTTCCGATATATAGGTCTAGAATTTCTAGCTATTTTTCTGCATCTCTCTAACTCCGCAGTAATGTTTCGGTATATCTCTATAGGGATATCAGCAAGGCCTGGAATGTATTGATGGGGGACAGAAGCAAGAGCACGTCTGGTAACAATGATTCTGACAAGGGTAAGAAAGCCAGCTATTACAGCTACTATGGCATAAGAGCAAATGATGATGATGGCATTCCAAAATTGGCCTGTCCGTTGCGATTGAATAATCATGTCTATCGGAGTAGCAACTACCACTGCTGCAAAGCATAAGATTATAAATACTAATGATGTGCTGTAAAGCCATGTCTGAAAAGTATCTTTGGAAGGTCGATGAAAGGGGCTCTTTTGTTTTTTGGGTCGCTTTGTGACTTCACCATACGTCGGCCAACCAACTTCTGTTCCGTCGGTATTTTCATAATTAGTATCATTGTGGTTTTCAGAATTGGGTGGCACCTGGGTTTCTGAATTGTCTGGTATAACTGGTGCAGCAGATGCTGATGCTGATGCGGATGCGGATGCTGATGCGGATGCTGATGCTGATGCTGATGTGGATGCGATATTGGAAAATGTTCGTGATAAAGAGTTATTATGTTTTTTATTATGAGCAAAGTCATTAGTATGTGCATTTCCTATAGTAGATCCTGCGGGTGTCGAATACCTTCGAGTTAGTCTACCTATAGCTGAAGGTTCACCGTTTGATTTGTGGTAGTCAGCATTCTTTTTATATCCAAACCGAGATGTCATTCTGTCCATCAATGGAGGATCTTTTGAAGATGATGTGTTTGATGTAGAGTTGTTACGTTCACCGAAAAGGCCATCATTTTTACTAGTCTTAACGGTATTATCAAGCATGGTATGGTTAGGTTCATTATCACGTAAATTGGTAAAATCAGATATATTGGAGATGCTGTTTCTATAAGGGCTGGAATACGATGTTTGACGCGAAAATGGTGGTACATTATTATTATCATAATCGGTTTGTGAGCGCCTAAATTTAAACTCCTTAAAGCTATTCAAATCATCGGAAACTGTGTCTATTTGCTTTGAATCTTTTCCTGATGAATCTGAGGATCTTTTCACATTTGAGTTTCCTGAAGTAGAAAGTCTGGCCGAATAAGTGCTTGAGTTTCTCGTTCTGTTTGGAGTCATAGAATCTTCAGAAGAGTTTGGGTATATCGAAGGATTACTGGAGCCTCGTCCGTTACGTGCTTTAGAAAGATCTGTGAATTTTACAGCGGATCCATTCCGTTTACTGTGAGTTTCAGGATTATCAGGAGCAGTATTCTCCAAATGACGTCCAGATGTGAAGGTCGATTTATTGCTGTCTTCATGTTTTGTATTCGAGCTTTCAAACATTGGATATGATTCGTTTCGTTTCGTTTCGTTTCGTTTCGTTTAATTTTCGGAAGAAAAGAGAAAGAAATGATTATTGTATTATTTCAAAGGTTTCTAAATGGCACATTATATATATATATTTATTTGTTTATGTTGTTTAATTTGTATTATGATTCTGAGTTGGAGTAAATATTAATATATTGTATATGATATTGGGACTTCGCTAGAATGTTAGAAAACTGATGGTATATTTGTTGTTTTCGGCGTAGCCTATTTATTAACCCAACTGTTACATGCGGCCTGTTACACATGTTCTATACTTTGGAAATCGCATACTCTGTAACAACCGCGATGTCGAGGATTCTGTCACTCAGATGAAGAGGTGATGATGGGTACGTATGCTGTAAAAAAAAAAAAAAAAAGGAATAGATCAAATAACCAACGCTATACTTACTTCATATAATTTTAAGGCAAATGATCAAAACTCGCGAGAACGTTCGTTAGAAACACTTGTCTCAGAAAATAAAAACTAAAAAAAAAAAGCATGAAACCTTCGTACAAAGTGACAATTGTCTTACATAATGGCACAAGTGGCTAAAGCAAACAAATACAGAATGCGGTGTTAAAGTCTATTCTATGTATCAGAACCTTTTGATATATATATATATAAATGAGTTTCTAATAAAGATTGAGTAAAATGCTTTTTATATAAAATATCAGGGTTGGGTGATAATCTTGAGTTACTATCTACAAACTTTTTTTTTTGTTTTTTTTTTGGTATCGCTAGAAAAAACTTTGCAGCACGTCTCACGCAAGAGTGTGCTTATTATCATATTTATTTATTATTTGGAGTCCCCGTTTTTGTCTTCTTCAAAATTGATGATATCGTAGTTAGTTAGTGGCATTGGATTCTATCTTAAAGAATCCCTCCAAGAAAAGTAGATTTATAAGGGCTCTAAAGGACATGAAACTTTAGACACTCATACCAGATTATACAATGCTATTTTGAACGACATAAATATATACTATCTATGATTATTTGCCACATTTATCACGTAATAGAAGTTGTTTTTTTTTTTTTTATTATTATTTTTTATTTCATGTTTATATACTTATAATTGTAGGCCCCGTATCTGTCTTTTTGTGCATGGAACTTAGCAAAAGCCAAAAAGTCTTCAATAGGGTCTATTCTTCTATTCATAACAAAAATGAAAAAGAAGTTTATTTATTTTGATCTTGCTGTTGGTCAATGACCTTTAAAATCTGATCTAAAATACACCAATGGGGGTGCTATAAAATATCAAACAAAAAACATTTGACATATATATAGCATGAAGTAATTCTGATCAGAAAAAAAAAACAGCTTATTGGAATTGATATTATCAAAAGTATTCTTTTAAAGGAGTAAATAATTACTATTATTGTTGTTGTTTTTCGTAGTATTATATATATTACTATGAATATCTAAATATTAATAGTTATTGAAAAATATTTTCAAGTCGTATGAAAAAAATTGAATGAATGTATACACAGCTTATAATAAATACATTGTTGGTAACAGAAAAAAAAAAAGGATTTTGTTAAAAAAGGTGTATTTTTGTTTGGTAATATGCCCCTTTTTTGTTTTTGTGTGTGTGTGGTTATGTGTTGGTTATGTTTGTCTGACTAGTCAAGTTTTTCGCTCTATTGCCGCTTGGTGTATTTGATACCGGACATTTAGAACAGTGAAATACAATGGTATTAATGCATTTCATATGAATTAGTAGGAAGTTGTTGGTATTTAGGATTAGACCAAATTCTTCGTTTTGATCTCAGTTTCAACTTTTTCCAAGTTCGACTATCTCTGACAATAAAGTTGAAAATAGCGTAACCGGCGAAAACAACAACCATAAGTGATGGAATAGTTAATGCAACATAAAGGGCGCCATTGGCGTTTTCGTCTTCTTCAGTTCGAAGTTTATTAATCTTTTTGGCCTTGATTGGTTGTTGGTAAAGCTTGACATAAGTACCGTTGATAAGATTGAAGTCTTCATCAGCAATTGTGTCTGGTTGAAGGGTGATAATGACATCGTGAACGGGCGAGCCAATAAAAAAGTCTTCAACAATACGAAGTGGGTAAACACCATCAAGGTTTTCAAGCCATTCAGAAGACCAGAAAGCATCGTCAGCATCCCGCTTTTGAAGAATGGTATCTCTCTTTCCAATACCGCCATATTTGTTCTTTTCAATATAGGCAAGATGTAGACGAACCTTTGATGCATCAGGATAATACTTTGTATACCAGGATACCCAATAAACCTCGCCCAAAATGAGATTAGATCCATCCTTGGGAGTGCAGAAAGGCTCGCTGGAAATCTTTTCCGACTTTCTCTTCTTACCAAAGTAACGATTGGGGGTGCATCTAATGATAGGATTGAGATCACGATCCGTGGTATCCTCAGGAATATATTTGACTTCCTCATGAAAGGTATCTTCAGTAATACCCTCAATAACGGTCTTGAGGTTGATGGTAGTAGTATAAGCTTCTTCGAACCAGGTGCCATATTCAGGGCGACCATTTTGGGTAATACCGTTCTTGAGCTTGGGCTGGATAGTTTTGATTTTACCACCCTTGTCTAAACTTAACCAAGGAAGAGGTGTTTTAAGATCTGTTCTAGGAGAGGCACTGAAAGTGACGCCTTCCCAGACAGTGGGTGTGATGATTTCTGTTATTGTAGTATCATCTTTTGTTCTTGTGCGAAGCCATGGTTTAGGTGGCGGGGCGCTGGTGGTAGTTTTGGGTTTAATTGTCTTTCTCTTTTCGAGTATAACGGCGTCTGTAGGCCCATCAGTGATTGTAGAATCTGGTATGCCGGTAGTTAAAGACAGATCATCGGATGTTACAGTTGCATAAACAGAAGCGATTGTAGATGCAGATGTCACGGCTGACCAAGAAGTGACAGCCAATATAAAGCCTGTAGTGAACTTCATTGGTTGGACGTTGTATAAGTAAAGAAATAAAAATTCTTTGAAAGTTGTACAAAGATGATTTAAAAAAAAAAAAAAAAAAAAAAAAAAAAGGAGAAAAAGAAAATATTTTATATTTAAAAAAATTGGCATAAACAAGGAGGTATTATTATTATTATTTTATATATATAAGTACGGTATATAATTATTTATTTATATAAATGTACACAAGACTTAAGTACCGCAACTTACTTTATTTTTTTTTTTTTATCTCGAAGAAATTTATATCCCAACCGAACGTGCCGAATTTTACCTATTATATATCAACCTTGATTGGTGTTTGAGCTGTTAACAGCGGACAAACGGCTTACAACGGCTTTTATCTTTAAATTAAACTATTGATCATGATAAAAGAAAAAATAGAAAAAAAAAATTTTTTTTTTCAAAGAAAACCAGAAACATTTATATATATATAAAAATAAACAATAAAGCAGGTACTTAAAGTCTTATAAGAGGGAACCAAATTTACAACATGTAGCAATCATCATATAAAAAAAGGGTGTAAATTAAAACGTCAAAAAGAAAAAAAAAATTATTAAAACATGAATATAAGTTCATAACCAAGAGTAAACTCTAGACTTTTCCGTTCGATTATTATTACTGAACAAAAGAGATTTTTATCATCATAACAAGTATACATAATTTTGTAAAACAAAAAACAGGAGGGAGAGTAATTTAAAGTCTGCGACCACGTCTACCACCCTTTCTGCGGGTAGAGTCAGAGGGAACAGGGGTAACGTCCTCAATACGGCCAATCTTGATACCGGAACGAGCAAGAGCACGAAGAGCGGCTTGAGCACCAGGACCAGGAGTCTTGGTACCAGTACCACCGGTAGCACGGATCTTGAAGTGAAGAGCAGTGATACCAACCTCCTTACATCTAGCAGCAACATCTTGAGCAGCCAACATGGCAGCGTAAGGAGAAGATTCGTCGTGATCGGCCTTAACCTTCATACCACCGGTGACACGAGTAATGGTTTCACGGCCAGACAAATCGGTAACATGAACGAAGGTATCGTTGAAAGAGGCGAAGATTCTGGCAACGCCAAAGACAAGTTCACCTTCACGGGCTTGGAGACCAATGGTAACGTTTTCTACGTAGATAGGAAAAAAAATTTTTCTACATGTTAGTCAAGAAAAATCACAAAAAAATACTCACTTTTCACCTTTCTGAAAAATGTTAATCTGTACAAGAATCTTGTGCAATCATTGCTATCTGAAGTAGTCAAAGTCGGCTTTCTATTTTTCCAAAAAAAAAAAAAAGATCCGGGCAAACAATAAACAAAACAATTCCAAAGCCAACAATAAATATATCAAACCATTGTCAATATAAAAAGCATTTGATAGCAATGCTCTGATTGCCCGCAACATGAAAAATAAAAAAAGAGAAATCAAATGAAACCCCCAGAAAAACACCCCACTCAAAACATAAAGAAAAAAAAAAGAAAAAAAAAGAAGGGAAATAAAGGAGAAAATCAACAACTTCAAGAATAACAACGATCCACAAAAATCTCATACAGACACAAAATACAGAGGGAAAAGTGAACGATCATAAGAAATCCACGCTTACCGTTCTTAGGAGCCATCTTTATATGTGTGCTGTGCTGAGATATAATGGACGTTGTCGACAGGACGTAAAAAAAAAAAGAAAAGGAGAAAGGACAAAAAAAAAAAAAAAAAAAAAAAAAAAAAAAAAAAAAAAAAAAAAAAAAA
>JAKTYK010000188.1:0-11877 GCA_030578655.1 Magnusiomyces starmeri
TTCCTATAACGGGTGGTAGTATTATATATACATGTATAAAAAAAAAAAAAAAAACCTCCAGTTGTAAATCGCCACTTTTATTATGTGCATCCTATCAACAAATTCTATATATTTTTCACAATATTTTATATACTGGCTACATTCCATCAAACTCATCTCCTTCACCTCCATCTTCTAATTCTAATGTCCGTTTGCCGCCTGACGTTCGGAGACCCGCAAGCTCAACATTAGTAACTTGTCGCCGGACCTTGGCTTCCATCTGAGCAATCTCCTCTTCAGCAGAAGAGGCATCTGCCTTAGCAAACTCCAACACCAAGTGGCGGCCGTAGTAATGGGTACCTTGCAACGTGTTGAGTGCGTTTTCGGCATCTTTGACCGTAGTATACTCTGCAAAGGCAAAACCTCGCAAGGTCTTGTCGAATTTCCGCGGCACCCGCACTGATCGTAGTCCTCCCGGCGCGCTGAATATCTTGTACACACCGTCCTTGGTCGCCTCGAACGGCAAGTTCTTGATGAGAATCTTGGTCGAAACGTTCTTGTTCCGTTTCTTGTCCATGCCGTTGTTTGGCCGGCTCGTGTCCTGTCCACGGGTACTGATCTTGAGCTGTAGCTTGTGTCCATCCAAAACATACCCGTCCATGGTCTTGAGCGCAACCTGGGCTGATTCCTTGGAATTGAACTCCACGAATCCAAACCCCATGCTGAGATACGACCCTGGCTTCTTGGGATTGGGCTTCGTCTTGACCTGTGCAATCAAGAAGCCGTCGAGATCTTTGAATGCCTCCGTCAGTTTAGCAGTTGTTGTCTCAAAGTTAAGATTCTTAACAAAAATAGAGGTACTTGGAATAACGCTATTGTCTTCCTCGTCATCCGCATCTGTCTTGTTGGTTTCAAACAAATCTGACGCTGATATCTTAGCTTCTTTAGCTTCAACAGGTTGTTGTTTGTCAACAACTGTCGATTTGTCTCCTGTGACTTGTTCTTCATTCTCATTCTCATCCTCATTTTCATCTTCAAATAGACCCTTAGGTCCCTTTTCTAAATACAAAAGGGAGGTCTTGAATCGCCTGTAAGCCAATCGAGAAAACGCAGCTCTTGCCTGTGGCGCATTCTTAAAAATAACCATAGCAATCCCACCATCTGGGGGCATTAACACTTTTTTCAAATCTCCAAATTCACTAAATAATCCGGCAATCTCTTCTGCCGTGGTATTAAATGGAATATTCTTGACCAGGATAACCTTGTCGCTTCTTTCCTTCTTGTTGAAAGCCAGCAGATCAACGCCCTTGGACTGGAAATATTGTCGCACATTATTGATAACACTTGCTTCTGCAAGTGCTTGCGTCACTGCAGCATCTGAGTTGTCTGGACTAAGCAGGTCAGCCTTCTTGACCCCAAGCTTCTTTGCAACGGTTTCCATAACGGTGTCACTGTTCAAATACAATGTATTCCATGCAAATTGCTGTTTGGCAGCCGCCAATTTGCGCTTGATCTCATTCTGTTTCTTCAAAGGAAGATTTTTTAAATCATACTCGTCCAACGTATGCTCCTTCTTGGGTTGTGCTGGTAATATATGTAACAACCTGCCTTGAAAAATCTGCTTGTCCAATTCCCTATAGGCTCTAATGGCGTCCTCTGCATCTGCAAATTGAATGTATGCAAATCCCTTAGACTTGCCTGTCCGCGTATCCACCGCAACATGGACCTCATCCAGCTCTCCATACTTTGAAAAAAGTGCTCTAAAGTCGTCTTCTGTGGACGTATAAAGCAAGTTTCTAAGGAAAAGTCGTCTGCTCTGGGTAATCTTTTCTATATTCTTTTCTTCTTCGGTCTTTTTAGGCTCTTCTTTGATGGACGCTTTTTGGTCATTTTTCTTCTCGACAAGTTGATCTTTTGGTGCTTCGTCTTCCTCTGCACTCTTTTCAACTATTCTGGCTTGATGTCTTCTTAGCCATTCCAAATCGGATACTTCTGGGTTGTCTGCCAATTTAGAATCGGATGCACCATCTTCTTTTTCGTCGCCGTCAGCGTTCAAAGGTTGAGTCGCAGTTTTTGTCCAATCATCTAAAGACATCATTTGCTCATCGTCCTCTTCCTTAGATTCTTTACTGCTGTTCTTTTTATTAGGTAACTCTTCATACTCATCGTCACTCTCCCTTTCAACTTGCCTGACCAACTCTTGCTGTATTTCTTTTTCTTTCCGCTGTCTTTCTTCTTCTTCTTTCTGGGCAACTGTATTTGCATCCAAGATAATATCGTCATTCTTCCACGATTGCAAGGTAGTGGTTCTATTGCCATAAACAGACAAAAACTCCTTGAGTTTAGGATCTTCTTTTTCCTCCTGCAGTTCCAATTCCTTTTTATTCTTTTTATTCTTCTTTTTCTGCTTCGCTTCCGCCTTCAGCCGCTTCTGTTCCCGTTGGTACTCCGCCTCTTGAGCCCTTCTTTTCTTCTCCTTCCAAGATACAAGGCTGTTATCGCTGAACGACTTTGCTATTTCGACAGATATTTTAAAGGTATCCATAAACGACTCGTTGAAATATTTCACCGCATCGTGCGCCCCCTCTTCAGATTTGAATCCAACAAAACAAAACCTCCGCGAACTTCCGTCTTTCCCTCGCATAAGCTTGACATCCGTCACCGGCTGCCGGGCTGAGAAATGGGCCCGGATTTTGTTTTCGTCCGCGTTAAACGGAAGATTTTTGACAATAATTCGGGACCTTAATGCAAAGGAAAAGAGGTGAAAAGTTAATACTTGAGAAAAAAAAAAAAACAAAACAACAAATTAAAAAACAAAAAAAAAAAAAAAAAGAAAATTACAATATTGAATCTCAATTAATATAGTAAAATAATCGAAGCAACCAAAATAAATTATTTTTTTGTGATAATCTTTTGTAAAATCGAAAGAAAAAAAGAAAAAAAAAATTTAAAAAATAAAAAAAATTTTTCTAAAAGAAGAAAAAAAAAAATAAAAAATAAAAAAAAAAAAAAAAATTCTCAGCCGTACATCATATCAGATCATAACCCTAACCCATAATGATCCGGTCTTTGTCATTTTCTCTCGAGGATCGGGGCACATATATATATATATATATATATATATGTTAGAGTCAGAACAGCTTCCCATCTTCGGGTCATTATTTAGATTTTGTAATATAATTTATAAAATATAGAACAAAATAGTTTAAAAGTTTGGAGTTTTTCTTTTCTACAATAGTGGATTAGAGTGTTAATGGATACCGGGTCCGATATATAAACCGTCGTCAACATGGTTTTTATAAGTCGATAGTTATAACACAAAAAGTGGAGAAATAATATATATATATATATATACTTAATTTCAATTTGTTATGTCTTCCTTCTTCTACTACTGTTTAAAATAAATAACAACATCTAGCTCGAAACACTTTTTTTCTTTCTTTCCTTCTTTTTCTTCTTTTCTTTATAAACTTTCAAAGCAAAAGAAAAAGAGAAAAAGAACTTAACAATGAACAGCATACAGAATATCAAATCTAAGCTCTCTTATGCCAAAGGATTGGCGTCCCAAAGTTTCAATCCCTATGCCATTGCCATCTTTTCATTCAGCTCCATAGTGCTCGGCATCTACTACTGGCTCAAAAGCTGGGTCGTCAGAGTTGCCCCGGATTTCCTGCAAACAAAATACGAAGTGCTTTTTGCTCGAGCTTTTTACTCCGTTCTCGGGTTTATGATTGTATTTCCATTAATTTATACATATAAACCGATAACTATCTGATTTATTTTCGATCTTTTGACTAATTTTTTTTTTTTGTTCTTTTTATTCTAGTCTGCAGGTTTAGTAAAATTAGATGTCTCGGGCGACACACTAGACCACAATACCAGTGCAATATTAGTCTGTAAGTTTAGAAAAAATATAAATATCTATTGACTTTATCTTTAATAACAATAATTACAATAATATTTCTTTTTTTTCAATTCACTAACAAAAGAAGGTCATTAATAAATTTAGCTAACCATAGGTCCTTTGCTGATTATGCGGTTTTGGCTTATCTCTCTGAGAGACAAAACATGAATGGCAGATACACCTTCTTTTCCTGGAAACGATGTTTCCGTTTGCCGGACTGGAAGGCTGGGCTCAAATCTTTACAGATTTCTCAAAATTGGAGTCTTTCCGAGTCAGAGATTTATGATGTGTTTACCGATGCTATCAATTGCAAAAAACCCTTTTGGATGTTCATATTCCCTGAAGTTAATATCATTTCTCAGTCGACATTAGAACAAGTATACCCAATTTACGAATAGCTATTTATATTAATATATATTTGCTAACTCCTTTTTTTTTTAAAAAAAATAAGCATAAAAAATTCTGTTCGGAAAATGGTCTTCCTGAATTGAACAACGTTTTATATCCTAGGTTCCCCGGATTTGTCCAAGCCAGTACCGTTCTTGGAGGTAAAGGGTTTAGAAATATTTACGACATTACTATCCTTTACTCTAAGCACAATGAGGCCACTGGAGAAAAGACCTTTATCACCTCACCTGGTCTCTTGGACTTTGTTGTCGGGCAGTTGAGTTCTTCTCCTTGGTACGTTGACGTTTATATCGAGCGACAATCTCTTATGGCCATCAACTTGGATAGAAAGAATCTGGAAAAATGGTTGGAAAAAACGTGGCTCAATAAGGAAACAGTCATTGATAATTACATCGGACAGCAGTTCAAGCTTGAAACTGCGGAAGAAGACGAGGTCCCTCAGTCTAAGAAAAAGAAAGACTTACGTTCCCTTTTTAAACGTCGTAGTAAAAAGGAAACTGTAGCAGCCATTTTAAACAAATAATGGCAGTAATATTGAGCTCATGATTGTTTACCACTTGATTTTTATTTTTATTTTTATTTTTACTTTATTTCTATTTTTTATTATATATATATATATATATATATGTATATATACAAATCATCTATAAATGCTTTTTTACATTAATCCCTTCATTTTTAACGGTCTAATAAATGGTGGCGTCCATATGTTTTGTAATCTATATTTTTTAGAGCGTAGTAAATATATCTAAAACAACCAAACTGATGTGTGCATACATATATACGGAAAATCAAAGATAAAAATCAAAAGAAAAACTGCCTATCTTTTATCAGAAATTCAACCATATAAATATTATTATTATTTTTTCTAAAAAAAAAAATAAAAAGGGTGTACAAGTTCTTTTTGAAAATCTTTGAGTTTGTTATCTTCGTTAACATAATATTCTAATTGTTGCTATTAAATGTCGGTCTTTGCAAGTTTGCTGGCAAGACTATCGACACTATTGCTCTTTTCGGGAGCAACGTTAGAATCTTCAGCTTCCTCAGAGTCTTTAACAATAGTACTTGCGACATGTTCTCTCTCCTCTTCTTCTCTTTCAGAGTCAGTCTCCTCTTCCTCTTCTTCATCAGAGTCTATTTCCATGTCGTCCAACTCATCAAGCTCCCCAAAGCCTCTTTCCTCAAACATGGCATTAATTTCGTCGACAATGTCGTGAGTTTCAGAAAACTTGTTGCCGTTGAGCTCCAGACCTTTAAGGTTTGGAGCGTTAGTCTTGATTGCTTTAGCGAGCTTTGCAACGCCGTCTGCTTCGATCTCATTGTATTGGAGACGGAGTTGTTCCAAATCATTCAAAACGCCAGCAGAGCTGAGGGCTTCGGCAAGAAGCTCGCCACCACGGGCAGAGAGTAAACAGTCGGAGATACCAAGATCACGGATCTTGGACCATTTGGGTAGAGCAGTAGCCAAAGCTTGGGCACCCTGCAGAGTAAAAGTGTTATCTTGGAGATCCAATTTTTCCAAATCGGGAGATTGAGAGAGACCGTTAAGAAGTAAGTGTTCGATACCTTCTTGTCGAATGCCATTTTGAGGAAGTCGGATATCCTTGATTGAGCCATGGGCAGATAAGAATTTTGACCAAGCCTCCATGGATCCATTTTCCAATCGGTTTCTGCCGCAAACTACAGTGACCAATTTCCGGTCAACATTGGCGTCCTTTTTGGCTTGTGCAAGTGTTTCCAACGCCTTACCAACTCTGGCACCGGCTGCGGGACCAAGCCCGTTGTTTGCAAGAATGAGATGCTCTAGGGGGGTATGTTGGGACAAAAACTTCTCGAGCGGTTCAATGGTCATGATTCCAAAGGCGTTATCGGAGAGATCAATGGTATGGAGATTTTTGCAGCTCAAAAGTGCAGTCAAAAGGTAGTCCAAAGAGTCGGGAATTTCTTCTCTAAGACGCCCAGTGTAGATATCGGAGAGATCAGCATATTCAAGAGAATCTTGATTGGCAAGGACCTCGGCAAGAGCTTTTGATGCTTCTACGCCAATGGTGTTGCCCTTAATGTCAATTTTTTTGAGATCTTTAATGTTTTTGATTTGATCGATGAAAGGCTGTACATCGGCTACGGTATCGAGTTTAAGGCCCTTTCCAGCAATAGAAAATTCAGACATTTTTACTAATTAGACTAAATAAAAGATATGTCAAATGGAATAAAACTAGCAATTTAGAATGGTAATTTTTTTTTTTTTTTTTTTTTTTTTTTTTTTTTTTTTTTTAAAAAAAAAGCAGAAATAATAATTATTATTAAAAAAAAAAAAGGGAAGAATAAAAAAAAAAATGAAGCTTTCAAAAAAAAAAAATAAATAATGACACAACAGTAATTTTAGTTTTTGTTACAAGAAATTACAATAACCATGTAACATAAAGTGTCATGTCATATTTATGTTACAAAATAAATATTGTAATAAAATCAACACCAAAAAACACATCCCACAAACCTCCACATTTTCCATATTCTTTCAACATATCATTTTGTTATCTTCTTTCTGGATATTTCAATTTTATCAATATTCTTATAATCGTTTAATTGTTTTTTTTTTGAGCTTCAACACATAGTACATATATATACATATTTATTTATATATGCGTATAATAATCTTATGATGGGAAGTACATTTGCCAATCTCACTACTGAAGTGCTGGACCCTTCGTATCCTAACCTATTTATTTCTTTGGATGGATCCACAAAAATCCTCACCAAGCTTATCAACAGCACCACTTCAGAAACCATAATTACTGCCTTAAATGCTCATCGCACCGGATTCTCTTATATACAAAATACTGAACGCTTGAATCTATTTATTCCTACTCAAGTTATTTCTCATTTTTTCATTTCTGGTGGTAATATTAAGGAACACAACAACCATCTTCCCTTTACAGGTCTCTCTCCAGAGGTACCCTCAACACTGATTCCCGATGAAAAGCTATTACGCAACCCGACATCCTCTGGATACTATTTTAATGATTTAGATCATGCTGTACTATTTTTTAAAGCATTATGTGCTGCACTTTTAGGTGCTTCATGTTCAAAAAAAAATGGTACTTATCCAATTATAATCAGCTCACTTCTTTTACCTGATCATATTATCAGTGAGCTTATCTCTGAAATGAAAGACGGGTTTGAATATGAAGTCCCACCAGAAGAAACGGAAAAAACAACACTATTAACTTTGAATCATTTGAAGTTATTTCCAAATCTCTTAAAAGAAGTCAGCCTTTTTATGAGATCTATCGGTGACCACGGATTCTCGTACAAAGCTTACAGGGTTTTCCATAGTAGCACCCAAGACTCAAAAACTTCGCCACAGTATCCAAGCAATCAAAAATCTTCCTTATTTTTGTTCGATAGTAACTATGACACAAATCCCATTGACGAAAATCAGCGAGATGCCGTTAATATTATGGAAGAACGGGATAGCAATGTTCATAATGCACTTGGCCGTGATAAGAGTATTCACTCCAATGCCCTGTTTAGGGAAATAGCTTTTACCGATCTTAAAGATCTTTCTAGCTCTACTTGTGAGGATATTGATAGATATATCCAAGTTAATACACAGCGTATATCTAGTCACTTTCCTATCAATCCAGACTTGACACCTGATACAAGAAAAAAAACCTATATACCTGAACTTCTTAACCGTTACTCAAATCATCAAGACGATAAACGATTTTTGATTCAAGGCGATATTCCTAGAATTCCGGTTTCGAGAACTGTTTCTAGACATAATGTTATATATGACCGACCACGTCAACGTGAAGAATCGGCAAATATATTTTCTGGTTTAGGTTCAGGTCCAGGTTCTGATTCCGAAAATTTTCTTCATCCAAGATTTCGGGTTAGACCACAAAATAAACGTGCACTTCCATACAATCTTGGTTATGATACTAAATACGCTAATGATAATTTTTTTCCAGAGCAAAACTCCACTGATATTAATGCTCAAAAAATAAAAGAGGATTATAGAAGTGCTCAACAAAAAGAACTTTTTAAGTGGGAATCGCCATACCGTGAAAGATCAACTGCAGAGCTATTAATGAGATATAAACTAGGGCTTGGATCGGACAACAATTCGCGATGTCAAACTTCCATGTGGGATGTACAGCAAAGATTTGTTCCTCGTGCGATACCAATTTTAGTTGCCCCCCACAACCATCAAATATATGTTAGCGAGTTTATAGATGATGGAAAGTATTACATGGTTGCTGATCAAGGCCGTAATCTTGCTATTTATGATCCTTACCTTTGCTCTGAGCCCCTGTTACATGGACAACAAAATCTAAACGATATTGGCAGGTGGACAATTACTGATGCTCGGTTCAATTCAAGTCAAAAATTCTTTATTGCGTCTTCCCTATCTTCCGATGTTGGTTTAATTGAGTGGGATTATGAGGACCACATTTCTCGTTACTCAAAACATAAAATTTCTGCTGGCTCAGAAACGTCTATTTTTTCTTGCGATGTATCGCGCTCTGCTGACACGGTGATTTTTGGAACAAGAAATAATAAGTTAATTTTATCCAATATTTATTTTCTCGAACGAACGCTGACTTCGTATGGACACAAAAACGACGTTAACTGTGTCAGATTTTTAAACGATTCACACCATACCTTTATATCTGGCTCTGATGACCGCACTGTTAGATTGTTTGATTCTAGAGTCAATTCTAAAAAAGAAGTCAGTAAATTTCTTGGTCATAGTTCGGGTATAACATTTGTAGAGCCCAATAAATACGGTAATTACATCATCAGCAACAGCAAAGACCAAAGCATCAAGCTATGGGATATACGTCAAGTTTCGTCCAACGATACTTCAGTTCATACATACAAAGGCCATAGTGTCCATGGGACGTTGATCAGGTGTCATTTTTCACCTTTTGAAACTACAGGCCAACAGTACATTTATTCTGGATCTTATGATGGACGAATATATATCTGGAGTATAACTGGAGAATTGCTATCCGAGATCAATACCTATCGATCAGATAGTCGTTTTGTAGATGGTCTTAACGCTGAGGAGCCCACTTCGATTGCATTGAATACATCTATCATACGGGATGTTTCATGGAACCCTAATTCACCGTATTTATATGCTGGATCATCAGCCGGTGTTCTTTACATTCCGTACAACAATGATTATGTTCTACAAGGGACTTATGCAGAATCCTTTACTGGGAATTCAAATCGTGACCCGATATATGGTACCACTAATTACCCGCGTGGCTCCGAGCAGATTTATGCGGGACAATCTGCACAACTTACTGTTGACATTGAACGAGAGGACGGCCTTATCTTGAAAAACGAAGTCAGAACTCACAATCAAAATTATGAAAATGAATCAATGGATACATCATTGTCTATATTGGATGGTATTTTACGAACAGTGCAATCCAGAGGGTTGCAAGAGACTCGAGGTCAGACCGAATCTTTGAACCCCACAAGAATTACTGTGGATGAAATAGTGAGAAGATTGGGCATGGATGATCTTGAAGAAAGTATGGATGAAGAAAATGATGACCACAACGAGTCAGAAGGAAGTGGTTGGGAGACTGAACGTTCAAATGAGGCCGAGCGACAGACAGCTCGCCGACCCCGATCTAACAGTAATACTCGGGCGATAAACTTTTTTCATAGGGGTATTATTAATGGTGGGTATTTAGTTTTAGATTCTGATGAAGATGAATTTGACGACGAGGGTAGTTTTTACGAAAATTATAACTATGAGGATGAGTATATGCGAGATGATGATTATTTGGGTCCGGATGATGAGGGACCTTCATATGATGGGTTTTTTGCTGCGCTTTCCAGCCTTATTAATTCTCGGGCAACTAGAGAGGAGCCCCGTTCTCGGGAGGGAGGAGAGCGTGATCAAAGAATGAATCCTGATGGAAGAAGAAATGCTGGAGACGAAAGTGAGGTTGAAATGGATGATGACAACATTGAGTTAAACAATGGCGATATTGCCGCGAACTCCAATAGAACTAGAACTAGAACTAGAACTAGAACTAGATCTATGACCACTAACAGACGCAATGATCAAAGAGTAGGTCGTGGGAATACAAATGACGATAGAATCGAATCTGTTTTTGGGCCCAATTCCGACACAACAGGAGCAGGAATTCAAACACGAGGTAATCGAAACACAAGAGCCAGATCTATTAACTTGACCGATTTAGACAACATGACAATGGCTAGAGCAATAGCCATGGGTAGAGCCAGAAGGAGGGCAGAAGAACAAAATGATGATGATGATGATGATGACGATAATTATAGATACTAAGGGCTAGAAAGTAGTGCGTTTCCAGATTCAGCGATTAGTTCTCCTGATTATAACTATGGAATTTGATTACTTTAGAAGAAGTCGACTAGTATTTTATTATTAGAACTACAAAAAAAAAAAAAAAAAAAAAAAAAAAAAAAAAAAAAGATAATATTATTTAAATGTTTACATATTTTATTTGTTGTGTGTCTTTTGGATATATGATAATATCAAGTATAATTTAATCAGAACTAAAAGTGTTAATTATATATATATATATATATATATGTAGAAAATAGAGATATTTTGGATATTTAATGGTATCGCTGCAATATATATTAATATAACAATATTTACCACCGAATCAGGGTTGGGGAAAGGATACACAACATATATATATTGCGACCTCCCGACGAAGCCAGGACTTAACTTCAACTTGAACTTGAACAACAACAAGAGCTTTGCCACACAGAACTTTCATAGAACATAACTCATATATAACATAATAATAACAATCTATTGAATATTACATATAATCTATCAATCCAACTTTCTTTAATATATATATTATTTTTTTATTTATATTTTTTTTCATGGACAATGTTTAAGAGGCTTGTGGGGTGAAAAATTTTCAACGTATCTCGATAAGTTTAAATATGTACAAAGTGGCTTGTTACATACGAAATTGTGGAGGAGTGCGCATGGAAAAAAAAAAAAAAAAAAGAGGCGAGTGTGTCAACAGCCGTGCGCCCGTCAAAATGTATTGAGGCTTTTAGAATTGTTTGTGCATTTTGCAAGGAAATTTGATGGCAAGACCAAATCCAAACTTTTGGAAACACAAAAATAGAACAAGTCACTAAATAAATGAACGGAATTAGACAATTGGCATGGCTTTTAATTAACAAATATATATATATATTTCAAATTTTTCATGGACATTATAATAACAAGAACTGATATTAAATGTTGATGTTTACGTTTAAAGTGTGGCAGAACCATTTAATAAAGCCACAATCTTGGCGAACGACATAGGATCCACAGAGAAAAAGTATGAATCAGCAAAAAAAAAAAAAGCAACAAGAAGCAAAGTTTACTAAATGAGGTTGAGCCACAAATTGAAAAAAAATTATTAAAAATAAAAAAATAGTTTTAAATTTTTTAATGATATTTTAGATTGCGCCATTGCATGTGAAATGAGTTGATCAGCCGTGCGAATGGCGCTGTGGCGAGTAAACGGCCTTTTTTTTTTTTTTTTTTTTTTTTTTTTTTT
>JAKTYK010000189.1:0-11847 GCA_030578655.1 Magnusiomyces starmeri
AAAAAAAAAAAAAAAATAAAACAAAAAAAAAAAAAAAAAAAAAAGTAAGTAGGTATCGCTATATAATCAAATTGGCTGGACATCGTTTTGAGCGAATCACAGACTGTGGTCTGAATATTGGCATTATTATTATGTAATGATTTGTCATCATGTGCTGAGCAAATTTTTTATTTTTTATTTTTATTCAAATAAAAAAAAATTCATATTCAAATTCAAATTCATATTCAAACTCATATTCAAATACTCAACAATTCTTTATGAAAAAAAAAAAATTAATTTTTATAAAATACATAAAATTCAAACAAACAAACAAAACAAATATAAAAAAAAACAAATAAACATATATAAAATATACATGTTACAACAATACTTTTGAGTTATTTTTTTTTTTTTTTCAAAATTTATATAAAAATTTTTACCTTTTTTTTATTATCTTTTTTTATCATCTTTTTTTTTTTATGGCATTTGTCCAATCTCAGTAGTAGTTGCATTCAAGCCCATGACATTCAAAAACAAATTCAAATTGGATATCTTTTGCTGTCCCATTTCCATTGGCAAGGCCTTAGCTTCAGCCATGACACCAAAAATCTTTTCTCGTACCTCGTCAACAATTACCCGTTGGTGTTCCAAGCTTGCAGAAATGGCCAGAGACGCCAAAAAGTGCCATACATAAGAGTCGTCAACCCGGCGTGGAGGAAACAACGAGGCCAAGTTACCCTTCAAAGATTGAAACAAAGCTTCAAATGTAGCCTTCCAACTAGCCAGATCAGAAGGATCAACTGCTTGTGTCTGTTTTTCGTCATTCTTGTTGTTACCATTGCCATTATCTTCTCTTTGAGAAATATACTCGGCTTGTGAAATCAGTACTGTCAAAAGAGAAAGCCCAATCTTGGTTCTGGAAACATGAACAACATCGTTCGAAGTCAGCAATATTTCCAAAAGTCCAATAACAACACCAAACTCAGATTCAGAAATCAGATTGACAAGTGGAGGGAGCACTGTAGCCAAAAAGGTGTCAACGCTTTCTTTGGCTTGAGGTTTCAAGTCTTCACCATCCAAATATGCTCCATCACGAATGACATCCAAGGTATCGAGGTGGTTGATGATACGAGTCAAAATAATGAGTCGTTGTGTCACATTCAAATGACGGAAAATGCGGGGTATAAGTCTCTTACCCTTGTTATGACGCAAAATCTCAATAAATGGGTTATCAATGGTCTGGCTATTAGATTCTTGCTTGTTACCCTCAGATTCCAAAGCAACGAGCTCCAATTGGTTCCACAACTTTTTGTATTGAACCTTTAGCTTGGCATCCCAATCATTTGCAGCAGCATTCTCCGTAGTAGTAGTGGTTGTGGTGGTAGTTGTAGTAGTCGTGGTATTAGTACTAGTATTGGTAACGGTTGTAGTGGTTGTGGTGGTGGTAGAAGGTTGTTGTGTTTCTACTCCACTCTCTGGTGCAGCTGCGGGCTCAGATACAGCACCTTCTTCCTCCAATGATTGTTGAAGTTGTTGTTGTTGCTGTTGTTGTTGTTGTTGTTGAAGTTGGAGTTGTTGTTGAGGTTGAGACTTGGATCGTTCAATAGACTCAATTTCCAACAACGTGCAGTAAATCTTTTCAACCAAAATTAACAAACTTCTCAAATCCCTAGGAGCAACTTGTTCCTCTTCTTCCTCGGCTACTTCAGCATCGGCCTTGACCAAATCAGAAGTGGCCAAAGTGCCTGAAGTTGCAGATTGAGAAGTTTCCGAAGCATCAGTGTTTGCCGAAGAACCAGTCAAAGTTAAATCGTCAGTAGAACCTTCCTCGGTTATCTTTTTGGTCGTGAGCTTCTTCAAAACCAAGGCTTGACGAGGCTTCTTACCAGTGCTAAAAGAAATCTTTCCAAGAGCGCCCTCTAATGCAATTTGATCCTTCTGGGGGTGTTCTCTAGCATAAGCAACCGCTTGTTGAACTTGCTGATGCATTCGTTGCAATGGGTTATCATTGTGACGGTTGCGGCCATAACGATTACCACCACCACCAAAGTAAAATCCTCCGCGTTGGCCACCACGTTGGAAAAGATAGGTTTTGGCAAACGAATTGAGAGGTTGCTGGGGGTTAGAACGGGCTTGGATCTGGGACGATACAACATAGTAAAAATCTTCGTTAAAAGGATCTTCAGAGACAATTCTATTCAGCTGAATACGGGTAACCAAGCTCTTGTCATAAGATGTCATGAGGTTGTTGTACTTGTATTGATGAGCAATACGTCGAGTTCTCCTCAACAGACGATTGTTTTCCTCATCGTTTTTAGACATATCTTCCATCATAACTTGAGCAAGAGAAGGAACATTACCACGAACAATGTTCAAGTTATAAGGAGGAGCGGCGGACCCATCATCAGAAGAAGAAAGTCCTTGTTGAGCTTGTTGAGCGAGAGGTGCTTGTTGTTGTTGTTGTTGTTGTTGTTGAGATTGAGGTTGGGGTTGAGGCTGAGATTGAGGCTGAGATTGGGACAGCTGCTGTTGTTGCTGAAGGGGTTGCGGTTGCGGGGGAGGTTGCAATGATTGTTGGTCTTGGGGTAAGATAGGCTGGGGGATAGGAGCCTGACCAGGAAACAATTGGGGTTGCTGTTGGGGTTGGATAAAAGGAGGTTGCCCAGTAGGAAAGGTACCGAGCTGAGGATTGAGAATGGCAGGATCTTGAGGGAAGGGGCCATATTGAGGGTTTAAGGGTGTGGGGAAAGCAGCAATTCCAGGAGGGAAAGAGGATTGTAAGGGAGGTTGCTGTTGCGAAGGCTGGAGAGGAGGTTGTTGCTGAGGAGATGCTTGCTGATATCCAAGATGCCCAGGAGGAGGACCTGCAAAGTACAATGGCTGTTGCTGTTGTTGCTGTTGCTGTTGTTGTTGTTGTTGCTGCTGCTGTTGCTGTTGGGTAGAGGCCATCATTTGAGCTTCAAGCTCCTCAACCGATAACATGTGAGGTTTAGTATCCTTGGATACATCCTGGGAAGTCTGCTGAGGTTGCTTGGTAGGGGTAGAAGAGGAATCCCACAAACCAGGAATTGGTTGAAAGTTTCTTGCTTGAACAGAAGGAGTTGATTTAAAGGAACTTTGAGTGGGGCCAGAAGAAGCAGCAGCGGCAACTGCAGCAAAGGACAAAGCAGGGTTTAAGGCAGATTTGGAGGAGACGGTAGTAGCCGTGGAAATTGAAGCGGAAGCAGAAGCAGAAGTAGAGGCAGAACCAGGACCAGCAGCAGCGGCAGAAGAAGAAGTCGATCCAGAAGTAGAACCAGAAGCAGGTACTATAGACTGGCGAAGAGGATTGTTTGATCTGACAAAGTCAAATTGTTCTTCGTCAATGACATTAGCAACACGCGCCGTCTGGCCAGCAAAGTCGAAATCCTTCCCCATGTTGGAGGGGTTAAAGTCACCAAAAGTTTCATCGTTCAAATCGTCATTGTCTTCCTCAAGCTTTTGTGCCAAGTCATCATAAGCGGCATCATTATTGAGATCAAACTCCTCACTTTTGGAATCACCAGCTGGGATAGCATCTAAACCGAAAAAAGACATTTTTGTAATAAAATAAATGTTGCTTAAAGTTCGTTATAGGTATATGTATTGTTCACGTTTTATAATCGATTTAAAAAAATTTTCATAAAAAGGGTTGATTATTTCTCTTTTTATGTTTTATTTCTTTTTTCTTTTTTTAAAGGAAAAGTCTGGATATTTATATTCATACATAAGATGAATATATACGAACCACCACAAATAGTATTATATATATAAAATAGCCCCCCGAAAAAAAAACAAAAAGAGAGAAAGAGAATAAATTGAAATAAATAAAATAAAAAAAAATTTAAGAAATTTTTTTTATTTTTTATTTTTTTCGATTTAATTCCTCTTCCCTTTTCTCTTTATTTGGAAATGCAAACTGGTGGTGGTGGTATATATATATATATATACATATATATATATTGGTGAAAAAAAAAAAAAGAGGAGGTGAGGTTTTTTTTTTTTTTTTTCAATTTATGTGATGTATATTTTTTGAATTTGACATTGTTACAAAATCGTGTTACAAAATTAAATATCACGAGTTGTAACAAAATAATAATAATAATAATAAGCCGGGTAACTTTGGCTTTATATTTCTACTAAGAACCATGGCAAAGTTTTTATTGTTATTGTATAAACTTATCATACATAGCTGAAGAAACAAAAGGAGTCTTTGAAACCTTTTTTTTTTTACAAAAAAAAAAAAAAAAAAAAATAAAATTCTATATATGTATATTGTAATAAAATAATGCAATTTAGCATGACTCCAGGTTTTTAAAAATCAAAAAATAAAATAAAATAAAGTAAAATAAAAGTTTTTTTTTTTTTTTTTTTTTTTTTTTTTTTTGTTTTTTTGCTTTTTATGAAATGATGTAGCTATATTATGACAAATCAGCACTTGTTATCATCATGGTGGAATTTGTGCTAGCCTTAGGTTTCTTGGTAGTCAATTTGCCTAGCATCCGTTTCATAATAACCTTCTTGCTGCTTGAGTCTTTGCCAAACCCTCCAACTGGAATATGATTATTGGACATTGATCCTAACCCCGTTGCATGTTCTTGAGGGTACACAAATACTCCAGGCGCTACTACAGATACATTGTTGCTGTTGCTGTTGCTGTTATTGTTGTTATTGTTGTTATTGTTGTTACTATAGAGGCCATCATTATCATTAGATGCTGTTATACCGTTACTTGTTTTAGGTGATAGTTTAGGTAATATACTCGTGTGTGGTATTATTGTCGTAGCACTATTACTGGCTAATCCCCCTCCAGAACTAGTGTTGTTACCTGAGGAAACAGTTTTGTATACAGAAGTTCCAATGTCAGTATACATGGACGCGTTTGAGTTTTCATAAGCATCGTGGGGATTTCCATGGTCATCAAAATTTTGATTATGATAATAATTATGGGCATGATGATTTAATGACTCGTCTCCATTATTATTATTATTATTATTATTATTAATATCTTCACTATGAGATCCCACATCTTTTTGCCAGCCATACAACAAATTCTCGTCTGCACGCATAGATGGAGGTGTTAACGTAAACTTCAGCGTCATCTCCCTCGGAACAGCAGAAATGAAAGCTTGTGAATTGGGCCGCAGTGCGTACCGTGGTTGGCCTGAAGGCGTTTTATGCACAGACTCGTTGAAGTTGTTTACATCTTGTGTGCCGGGTAAACTATTTTCTGATTTATTTTCTAATTTATTTTCTATTGCTTCGGTTCTAGATGTCGATTTAGATGACGATGCATTATCGTTATTAGCAATTGTCTCTCCCGGCTCTTGTGATTGCGTAGGTGCGTGTTTAACATCAGCAGAATAGCCCACAAGAAGTAAATCAGCAGGGGCTAATTGAATAGGAAAACCAAACTCTATGATTTCGTCAAACTTGACCTCTGAGACAGCCAAAAGCTTAAGTTTGTCCTCTACTTCCCGGTCAAGGTAATGCTTAGTGATTACTGGTCCTGACCAATGTTGATGCTGGAATGATGATTGATTATGTGAATTAGAAAATGATGAATTGATACTGCTAAGACTTTTGCTAGTAAAAAGTGTATTACTGGTGTTGGTGTTACTACTACTACTGTTATTGTTGTTGTTGTTGTTGTTATTGTTATTGTTATTGGCTAATGGTGATGACGGGATAGGCGGACTTACATGAGCTGGCATGCTATTTGTTACAGGACTAGTTGTGTTGGCATTTGGCGAGTTGCCTAATCGTTTTAATGTAGACTGAGGTGGGGGAGTTGGGGGTTTATTATTTTGGGTAGGAGATTGTGCAACTGGAGAAGAAACTAGGGAAGGTGGCGGATTGTGAGGAGGTGAGTTTGTGTATGGATAAGAAGACATTGAGTATTGGGTATCTTTGAGAGTGTTCAAACCAGAAGCTGGGCCAGATGTATTTGAGTCATGTTTCGATGATTGATCCAAGTGTTTTTGTTGTTGTTGTTGTTGTTGTTGTTGTTGTTGTTGATTTTGAATAGGGATGGCTGATGATGTAAAAGAAGTTGTTGGCGAAGAGGGTGAGGGTGCTGGAAATGACGGTGTGTTCGAACTAGGTTGTGAAATGGCTAGAGAGGTAGTAGTAGTAGTAGTAGCAGCAGCAGCAGCGGGGACAGGGGCAGGGACAGGGGCAGGGGCAGTAGCGGCTATAGGCGACAAAGAAGCTGACGAAGAAGAAGAACCAAAAAAGTTGGAAGCACTTGATGAAAATGACCGTTTGATAAGCATACTTCGTTTCTTCTTAACGACCAGAGGCGATTGTTCCTGTTGTTTAAGGTGGGGTTGGCCCGATAGAGTCTGTTGAGCCGTAGATTGGTTTTTGTTGTGCTGGGAGAAATGGGAAGAATGATTCAAATTGGAAAGAGATTGAGAAGCCGAGATTGATCTTTGCCGTTGGTGATGTTGGTTTGTATGGCTACTGGATAGTAGGAATGACGGTCGAAACCTAGATTTTGGTGGTTCAATATTATGTACCGTTTGAGGGGCGGCAGATGGAGCTTGAAATTCTGTGCTTAGGGGTGAAGAAGAAGAAGCTGGGTTAGAAGCAAAAACTGAGTGAGAATGAGAATGGGAATGAAAATTAGAATGAGAAGGTGACGGTGAAGACGATGGAGGGGATGAAGAAGATGAGGAGGGAGAAGAGGAGGAAGAAGAGGAGGAAGAGGAAGAGGAGAAAAAGGAAAGAGAGGGAAATGAATTAGTTGAAGAAAGTCGGGAGTTATTAGGTTTAATATAAGTAAGATTAGAGTGATTAATGTTGTTTTTGAAAGGCTTGTATGATTTAGAAGCGGAGTGTTTATGGCCACTGTTGCTATTACTGCCGTCGTTAAGATTATTATTATTATTATTATTGTTACTGTTGTTATTGTTGCTGTCGCTACTCTCCGAGGGGAGATTAGGGGGGTTGTCGGGTGGATGCATAAAACCCATGGTTGGAATAGGCGAAGCTGAGTATGTGGATACGGTGGAGGGTGAAGGGGGTGGACTTTGAGCTTGTGGTGGTACTGTTTCCCTGGGCCAAATGCCGGAACTGAGAGCAGAATCAGGGGGGGTGAAAGAGCTTATTTCTGGTTTAAGTTTTAAAGGTGAACTTGATTCTGGATGTGAGGATGGAGATGGGGGGGAAGAATGAAGGTGATAGGAATGGAGGTGGGGGGGAGGAGAAGAAATATTGGATGTGGGAAAATACTCTTGAGCGTTTGTTTGGACGGCTGGGCTTCTATCGACACTGGAGCCCGATTCGGAATGCAACCTGCGACTTGTTCTGGGTGTAAGCGCGTTTCCCATATCCAAGTCGCACAAAATATCTGGGTGCGAATTTCGGTGCAAATCTGGCTGTAATTCTGGTTGTACTTCCTGTTGCAGGTCGGGTTGCAGGTCGGGTTGCAGGTTTGGTTGCAGGTTTGGTTGCAGGTTTGGTTGCAGGTTTGGTTGCAGGTTTAGTTGCAGGTTTGGTTGCAGGTTTTGTTGCAGGTTTTTTGGTTGCAGGTCAGTTTCAACATTAGATATATCACTAGTCATTGTATTTATCCCCCCCTTAATCTCTTTACTAGAAAATAGTTCATCTTTTCCCATACCCCAGTCCTTACTAAACCGGGCAGAATCAAAATTAAGTTCCATACTCAGACGCATTGGAGAATTAAACGGGTTTCTTGCATCCGCTTTTGGCTTTTCTGCACCTGTTGCATGGCTACTTGCATGCTCCTGTGCATCTGGTTCTGCATGCGTCTGTGCATTTGGAATTCCTGGTGTTGTTGCTATAGCAGTTGAGGTTTCAGCCACGTCCCGATAATTATTATTATTGTTATTAATATCATTAACTGGTTTGGTGTCGCTGGAATAGCTATCACGGCTACCATACCCCAAAAAACCCGCATTGTCAACGTAGTCGGCATAATATGCATAGTCGGCATAATAGTCTGCATATTCTGTACTATCTGCATAGCTTGAGGTGTCTGCATATTCTTCCTCCTCCTCCTCCTCCTCCTCCTCCTCCTTCCCCTTCTCCTCCTTTTCATTTGCCTTTTCCTCTGCCTCTTCCTTTTCCTGCTCGTCATAACCTTTTTCTGTTGTCGTTGCCATTGTTACAGCCGGATTAACAAACTTTTGTTCCTGGTTCACCTCGCAACCCGACAATGAGGCTGGTTCCACATCTTCCGGAGCACTTGCATGGTCCCAGTCCCACCGTTTATTCTGGTCCATTCTTTGTTCGTTTTGCTCAGTACCGATAAATGTACTTGTGGTCACGTGGCCATTTGGTTGTTGAATGGGAGTGGGATTTATTATTATGTCAACGCCATTATTATCATTATCACCATCATCATTACCATTAGCCTCAAAAGTAAATGCTTTTGTTTCGGGGTTTTCTTCTGGTTTTTTTTCTCTCTCATCATCATCATCACTTGTCTTGAAAGTAACCGTTTTCTTCTTATGTTTTAATATTGGCATGCTAGGACTACCCCTCAATACTCGTTTTCCATTGACTACCATCATTTGCCTTCGAGCCGTTGATACCTCATCACTATTGTCGTCATTCTGAGTCTGACCTTGGCGGGCATTAAGTTGTGCATATAGTTTGGCCTGAGCTATGTGAGCTGTCCCTATGCTTTCTTGTGGGTTATTGATCATGGGCTGCCTATATGTTACAGGACTCGCAGAGTTTAGTAAGTTAGATTTAGAGTTTGGCTCTGCTTTGGCTTTGGCTTTGGCGTTGGCTTTTGTACTGTTTTTTGGTTTTGGGGTGCTGTTAGATTGAGATGTCAATTTGGTTGGTATAGTAGTTTTAGTAGTAGTAGTTACTGCTGCGGTTGCTGCCGCTGCCGCTGCTGCCGCGGTAGCTGCTGCTTTTGCTGGGGAATCATCATTACAATCTTTGTTTTTGTTTATGGCTGTTTTATCAGCTCCCTTTATTTGCATCAAACTCGGGGGTCTTAATGTGAAAGAAGAAGGCAGAGTAGCTGTTCTACTAGAGGAATGTGGGGCAGTCTTTCTAGACGATAGAGGCAGATGAAATTGGTTCCATCGTTTAGTATCGCTGCCACGTTTAGTAGGCCTGGCCACTGTTGGATGTTTATTGGTTGAGGGGATAGCATTATGTTGGTAAGATATTCCAACTGTTATAGTTTGATGAGGTTTCTGTTGAGTGGTGTTATTGTTGAAGTTTTGTTTATTATTATTGTTATTATTATTAAGATATATGAGAGGTTGCTTGGATGAATTAGTTGTACGTGAATCACAAATACCCTGCTTAGTTTTAACTTCTTTTTTGACTTCTGGATTCAACTCTATTGCGGTTTGTCTTTTTAATGGATTGGGTTGGCTTTGACTTTGATTCTGGTTGTGATTTGGTTTTGGAGTTGGATCTTGTTTTGACTTTTTGGTTGTGTTTGTATTTTTATTTGTATTTTGAGTTTGAATTTGAGTTTGAGTTTGAGTTTGATGTTGATGTTGATTTTGATTTTGATTTTGAGTTAAAGTTTGATTTTTACTTGGAGTAATATTTTTACCTTTGATGTGATTTGGTATTCCTACTTGTGCTTGCAATGATACTTTATCCATTGTTGTTTCATCTCCATTTACATGGTGTATGTCCCAACCCACTTTACTTAGCTTCTGCTCAACGTTGTTTTTGGACAATTCTAGAGTGGATATGTCTTTTTCAATGTTTTGAGCCTTGTTGTTTCTGTTGTTATTATTACTATATGTTTGTTGCATCACTGAAGGAGGTTTTGGAAGTAAAAGTGGTTCGGGTGGTTCGGGTGGTTCGGGTGGGGGTGCTGATGGTGGTAGTGGTGTAAAGTCCTGGTACTCATTGCCACTGGTTGCACAATTTGAAACCAGGGTCGACGAATTATCGGGACTAGGGTCTGTACTTGAATTTGAATTTGAATTTGAGGCTGGGTTTAGAATTGAAATTGTATCAAGTTCTACGGAATTGGTGCTGTTGTTGTTGTTGATGATGTTGTTATTGTTACTGTTTTTAGAGGTCGCAAGGGATCGTCTTGGAGAAATTGGAGGCACAGCAGGAGGGGATATAGGTGAAAGTGGAAGGAGGACTGGTAGAGGGGGGATTTGAGGAATTTCAAATTTGCTGTGTTGTGTTAAAACAGGAGTGATTGTTGTTGGGGTTGAGGAAACGGTTGTTGGGGATGACGATCTTGAAAGGTTGTAATTGGAACAAGAGAATGAGGATTCAGATGAAGAAGATGGAGATGAGGTAAGAGAAGATGGTTTAGGAGAATGAGTATACAAAGGTGACGGATGAGATAAAGTTTGAACAAAGTCCTGAGAAGAACACCGGTGTATAGATGTAGAAAAATGATGATTAGAAGCCCGAGGAGGTGTAGAAATTGGAAGAGATAAATGCGGAGAAGATGCAACTTTTTTAAGATGTGGCTTATGTATTGAGGGTGGGCTTGAAGAGATCGGGGTGGTTGAAGAGAAAAAAGAAGAAGAAGAAGAAGGGAAGGGAGAAAATGAAGGGAAAGGTGAAGAAATATGATTTGGGGATGTAGAGAAAGTTTGTTTGACACGATCGGAGAGAAGATTGTTTGAGTTTGAGGATGTGGTAAGCCCGGTAAAGGAAGTGGGAATATCAGGTGTTGTTGTAGCTTGTAATGAGTGGGTTTGTGGAGAAGAAGGAGGTTTGGGAATAGAATTGGAAGGAAGATTGAATGAAAATTCCGGAAGTAGTTGAAGATTAGAATTGGACTTCGATTCCAAACATGGGCTAGAGCCAGAACCACAGCCAAGGTTAGAGTCTGTTGTGAAGAGATTATGGTAAGACAATGTCTGTGATCTGGCGTGTGACTTGGGTGGAGGTTGCGGCTGGTCTTTATTGGACTGAACATTGGTGCTACAAAGAGTATTTTCATTGTTGTTGTTGATGTTGTTGTTGTTGTTGTTATCCAAAGATCCCCATGAAGTTAGTGGCTGGATTGCGGGTAAAGACAGTTTATGATTGAGTCCACGAGCCAGGCTAGGACGATGAACGCTTTTGGGCCTGATTTCGGGGCGTGGGCCAGCACACAAGTCAAGCCAGGCCGAGTAACTGAGGGTAGAAGTGGATGTTCTTGAGGATGAATTTGAGAATATGTTTGATAATGTAGTTGAGGACGTAGTTGAAGATGTACTTGCTGAAGTGCTGTGGTGAGGATTCGAAGGTCTGTCCCAGACGCCGGACTGTTTCTTCGTTATATTCAATGGTTCAATAGGTTGGAACCCCAGATGGAGAGGAATGGGAGAAGCCATTTCTTTTATTTTGTTGAAATGTTTTTTAAAAAAGAAAAGATGAAATAAATGAATAAATGAATTCACAGGTAATGGAATAAAAAAATAAAATAAAATAAAATAAAATGAAATGAAATGAAATTAAGAGAAATTAAAGAATTTATATATAAAAAAATCCATTATTTGGTAATTTCATTTATTTATTTATTTATTTACTTATTTACTTTTTATATTTACGTCCAATGTTTGTTATGAATTTTGTTTTTGATATTCAGTTTTGTGTATATCGATCAAAACAATACAAAACAAGACCGGGAACTGCAGACTTAAATGCAGACACCACCCAAACTTTTCCCCCCACATTTACACACACACACAGAGAGAAGCAAAAATGTTAGCTGTGGAAAATACATGATAATAATAATAAAAGATAAAAGATAATATATATATATATATATATATATATTTTATTTTAAATTGTAAAGTCGATTTGTTTGTTTCACTTTAAGAGAGTTTTTTTTTTTTTTTTTATTTTATTTTTTTTTTTTTTTTTTTTTTTTTTTTTTGTTTTTTT
>JAKTYK010000190.1:0-11829 GCA_030578655.1 Magnusiomyces starmeri
TTTTTTTTTTTTTTTTTTTTTTTTTTTTTTTTTTTTTTTTTTTTTTTTTTTTTTTCTTGTCCCATTAAATAACCTCATAATCAGATCCGCTCAAAATATAGTCTTCTGAAAACATATCATCATCATTTTGATCATTCCTATTATTATCAAAGCTTGTTATAAACCCCATGTCGAAGGGTGCCGAAGGTGAAGACTGAGTTGTACTGTAATTGTAGCTTTCGGTTTCTACATCCACAGCACTAACCATCTCTTCATCCTCAGTAGCGTCGACAAAAGATGCTTGGTCTTTGTCTGAACTATTTGTAAAGTCCTCAAGATTATTGTTGACGGATCCAGATATGGTTGATGATCTGGATACCATGCCACTTGATGTCTGATCAAAAGAAATTTTAGGGAGAACAACTTCAGAGGAATCGAGTGATGACGACTTGAGATCTGGAGTAGATGAAGGGTTCTCCTCAGTATCATTTTTCGAGTACTCATTTTCATTTGTACTCGAGGCAGTAGAATCTTTTTCTTTTGAGGCTGGTTCTGCTAATTTCAAATAGTCAAACTCAACAGGATACTTGGTTTCATTCAGAATGAGCGATATTTTGATATCCTTCAGATCAATACCATCCTCCATTCTGACAACAAAGGTAACAGACTCCCCACAGTCCGTGGTTGACATTGTACCCAAGTTGCTTTTGCCAATCATTGAATAAGAAGCATAAATTTCCATTCTTGTATCAATGGGCCAAGGGGTATCACCAGTATTTTCAATGCCAATCAAATAATGTTTTTTAGTATCACCCTTAAATTTCATGCTAGCCAAAGATATGCATGTCCCCGAAAGATTAGTTATAGGTTTTGGAACCAGACCAAGCATGTGTGAATTATTTTCATGTTCAAGCCCGTATGAATGAACCGCAGCACTCTCCTTTTCCAAAGCATCTTCGTGCTGTTTAGAGCAACTAGGCGCAGGATGGTCTTCCTGGTCATAAACTGGGTTATTTTGACTAGAAACGACATCTTTGGTAGCAGCCATATCTTTGAAGGTTAAATCTTTTGATTTGCTGTATGACTCAACAATAGTTTTTGCTGTCGCCAAAGCAGCTTTTATCGCATGTTCTGCGACCTTAGAAGGAACACAATTATCGGCCAAAGCTTCAATTTTGAAATTAACTGAAGAATTATCTTTGCCAAAAAGAACGTTACTATTAAGCTTTCGGGAGTAGCTTGTGGATTCTAAAGAAATCTGTTCATTATCATTGGATGTATTGGCGCTAGAAGCATCCGAAGAGGCATTGTTATTTCCGGAACCAGCATTTCCAGCTGGGAATAAATTACAAGAAGAAGAAGTGCATTTACAGTCAAAGTACGGTTCTTTTGTCTTTTCAAAACATCGGTAAAAGTTACATTTAGAACATTTACACTCGTCTAAATTGTCCAAACAATTTTCATCATTATTACCATTCTTTAGACACTTTGTCGACTTATCTCTCAAACTGTCTTCAATTTCGGCAATCTTGGTTTTTAACTCGTCAGAGATTTTGGATGCAATCTCATGAGAATTGATGATAGAAGAAGTCAATGTTTTAATGTACTCATCAGAAAAGAGGACTGTTTTGATGGTATTAATATCAGGGTTGACATGCTTTAGAGGTTGTGCGGAGGAAGAAGACAAGGACGAGGAAATGTCAGAGTTAGGTGGGGTAGTGCTGGAATTACTATTATTAGACAGAGTAGAAACCTTATTTGAGAAATTGCCACCCTTTGATGAATTAGCTAATGCGTCATTTTCAGCGGGTTTTTGAGCGATTGAAACGGGGAAAGAGGAGGTAATAGAGCCGGGAGGAGGTGTATAGGTGAACGACCTGAGAGGAACGACCATAAGCTTCAAGGAGGATTTTACCTTCAGAGCGTATGTGAGCTTCACGTAGGAATGTGCTGATGAGAGCAAAACGTAAGCATTTTCTGTTTTTGAGTAGCGAAAGACAGCAATAGGGATTGACGGTGAGATATTGAGGGCAGAGGAAATAGCGGGGTAAAGATTAGCTGAGTCGAATTTGGTTTTAGGGATGGTTGTTTCTAGTTTAGTTGTAAAAAAGTGGAGAATGACTTTAACATCTGTTGAAGGTGGAGAAGTGGTATTTGATTTGGGCGACATGATGATAAGAACTGAGTATATATAGATATGAAGATATATGAATATAGTGCGGGACAAAAAAACAAAAAAAGAAAGAAAGAAAGAAAGAAAGAAAGAAAGAAAGAAAGGAGGATATGATCAGATTTATATATATATTTTTATGTACATATAAGTAAAGTTTATACCGATAAAGCGAGAGATAAGATGTGTGACAAAAATACATTTGTTACAACCTTTGTTACAATATATATATATATATATATATATATATAATAAATAATCTTGTTGAAAATCTCATCTTATGAAATGATTGATTTTTTGACCATTTTTTTTTCTTTTTTATATGATGACCTTGAAGGTATTGACAAATCATATTGCGGAACTGGATCTTCATCTTTGGATTTAATTTTTGACATTTAGGTATTTTTTTATTTTAGTTTTAGTATAGCATCTGTAGATATTTTTTTCAACTATAAAAAGAGGCCAATTCCCCCCCTTTTTTTTTTAAAAAAAAAGTTTATATTTATTTATATTCAACTTCATCTTTAAAGTCAATACCTCTATCTAAAAGAATATAAAGAAAGAAAGAAAGAAATACTTTGAGATCAAAAACAATGCCAGCTCCAGTTCCAGTTCCGCCTCCCAAGACACCTTACCTCAAGCCTGTTCCTACCAAAGACTAATATTGGAGTTGAATAGTCTACAAACAGCCTCTTTTGAAATTTTATACTACCACAAAATCTCAACGTTGTTTACTGCTTCCGAAAATGATGATTTATCAGATTTCATCTAGTCTTTACACTTATTTATTTGTCAATACTGCGAAATATTTATATTTTATAATTTATATATATATAATTGATTAGCTATAGTATTTTAAATATATATATATATATTTATATCAATATCTGTTATGATGATTGCTAGAAACATTAAGTATACTACAATATTATATATATGGTGCTTTTTTCCCTCCTGATAAAACAGTCTACCAAAACTAATTAAACGTAGGTCAAGTTTATTTTTTTTTTTTTTTTTTTTTTTAAAAAAAAAAAAAAAAAAAAAAAAAAAAAGAAGAACCTTTCATCAATATTATAAAATTTAAGCATATAAGTTTAAACTGAAACTAGACGTTGGCTAAAAAATAGATCTTTAAACTTTTTATTCAATTTTTTTTGGTTTTTTGAATAAAATCAATCGGTTGTCTTTTATGCTAAAGCTTAAGCATAAATATGATCTCACCCAAATAAATTTATTGTTACTAAATATCAATATTGTATTTCATACTTCACTTTATATATATATCTATAAAAAATCACAAGAAATTTCTTTGTTGCTACACTTTTTCGGACTTTTTTTTTTTTTCTCTTTGTATTGGATGATAGCAATTCATGCTGTCGCATCGTACTGATACTGAACAAGAAACATAAAAAAAGAAAAAAAAAAAGAAAAAAAATATCTCTTTAGAAAAAATTTTCCTTATTTTCTTTCTTCTACATTTCTTTTTTGTTTAATTTTTTTTTCATATACCTTTTTCAAATTTACAACTGGATTGCGTTATTGAAAAAAACTTTTTTTGTTTGTTTTCGATATTTATATTCATCTTTTGACCTCAAAACATAATGAAATCAACTAAACAATATCTCCCTCCTTTCAAAGAGGTTAGAGAAACAGAAACAATAAACAAACTGAACATGCCCAAATTACACGATTCCACGCATTCCAGGGCTTTTCCTAAGGAAGAAAAAAAGACATTTGTTCCCTTTGAAGAAACCTTTAATGGATACACCAAGCCTTTAGAAACTTGTAAAGTTGCTAATGACTTGAATAAGAAAAAACATTTTGCTCACTTGTCTAGAAGTTATAAACCTTCTCCTCTCACAACACAGTTTGGTAATATTGCCAATAGTGCTTATCCTCATTGTGAGGCTATTCCCTCAAGCAACTCATCTTTTGGATCTCTTGGTGTGTACCGACAAAACTCAACCGGTGCAAGCAGCAGTGTGGGTACCTCTGCAAGCAGGGTTGGCCTTAAAAAGTACCATGTCAAACCAAGGCTATTGAGCATTTCTTACAAGCAAAATCTAGTTTCTCGCCACGGATCTGTCAACTCTTTAACTGGACGAAAGAGATTTGTACAATCCTATCACTACAATAAAAAGAAAAAAAGCAATAATAATAACAATAACAATAACAATGAATATCGGCCCTTTGATTCATATCAATTTTTAAACAAGAGTGGAAAATTTTCAAACTTTTCTGGAGCCGAAGGAGGTCCCAATATGGCAAAACGTTACTCTAAAGTTTCAATGCCATCTTTTGACGGATCTTTATCCATATTGGGTAACAAGTATAATGCTGACAAGGAGTTTAGAAGATCATCCAATCGGTATGATGCTGGAGGGTTTAATAGCCTCAAATCACTTGAGCTACGGGCTGACAAGACCAAAACAAGAAAACCTTTGGAAAAAAACAGAACAATTCAAGTGGTTATTACGCCAGACAAAATCACCGTTTTGGATCCCCCCTCTCAAAATAAACTGGCTGTTTCACTTCCGTCCCCAATAATGCCCTCCTACCTCGGGCAGAGGGGGAATGCATACTCACTAACAGGCGCAAACTTGGAACACATTGTTGAGGTTTTGCGCATAAATTTGGCGCAGGACAAGGTGGGCATGTTTCCTACGGGGCTGCTTGGTCACCAAAAACCAAAAAAACGGCGCAATAAATTTTTTGTTAACGATATCATTAAAGAAGACGATGATGATGACTATGAAGGCTGCGACTCCAAACCTTCAAAAGCTGATGACTATGTTGATGATGACGAGGTTGAAGAAGATTACAAGATTGCTGCCCTGATTCCACTTGTTCAATTTCTTAAAACAGCAAAATATCATGTTGCTCAGCTTCAAAAACAATATGCTAGATTATGTGCAGCCACAATACTCAAGAAAACAAATCCCAAAACAGTAGAGGCAATCCGTTTCCCCCGGTACGACAATGTTTTTTGGAAATATTTTGCCATGACCATTTCGTCAGAATGCTTAAAAGTCAACTATATCCCCAACCCCTCCTGCTTGTCTCGAAGTGGCACAAGGGGGGTTTGTTCAAGGAAACTTTCACGGAAAGCTTCAACAGCTGGGGCAAGAAAAACTTTGCTGAAAAAACATGGCCGAAAGAGCAGTAGTACCAAGTTGAAGCACAAGCACAAGGACAAGAAGACAAAGAAACAGAAGGTTCATAAAAGACGGGGGTTTAAAGACTGGTTATTATTTCGAAGTGGGGGCAAGTATAGTGATAATGAAGCTATTAATCATGAAAATACCGACATGACTGACAATTATACATCTGGATCTTCTGGCATGTTACTCACCAGCACCTTGGAAAGTACCGACTTGAGCAACTCGCAAAACTCAAACACAACGACAACGACAACATCAACGTCAACAACATCCTCATCTACAACAACAACAACAACAACAACAACAGCAACATCTGCCTCAACAAACACAAGTGCAACCAATGCTGGTGTTTCTTTGGACAATAATAATGGTTTGGATATGGGTATTAATTCTAAAGAAGCATTATATCCAATTCCTGGAAATAGCAAAACATCGGAAGAGCTTTGGAAAGAAGCTGCGGTTAGTGTGGCCCAGTGTCTTCCTATGAGAAGCTTGCATAATTACAAGCAGTCCAACGTTAGAGCACTTTTCAATGTGTGTTTATATGACAAGCCCCCTCCCTCACCAACTGTTAGTCGGTTTGGAAGCAACACTAAATCATCGGATTCCAACAATACTGGATCAGAAACAAAGACCCCAGAACCACTTTTGGAGTGCTTGGTTTCGTTGTATTTTGACCGCTATGGATCGACTTCCAAAAGAGCAATCACGGCAGCAACTGTTGTTGCTCAAGCTTCTGGAAAAAGTGGACGAATTGTGCGCGCGGCTAGAGTGGTTTCGAGCTCAGCTACCCGAAAGGGGAACAATAATCATGCGACCTCTGTAACACCTTTGGCAATCCCTCATCATGCACCTTTATATGAGTTGAATACTCCAATCCCCTCACGCCGAGAGCTAGCAATCGACATTCAAATTCCCACAGGCGGTTTATTTGAACAATCGTCGCCCTCACATTACAAGGACAAGTCTGTTCGCAACTCTGGAAATTCTAGATACTCTATCCCCTTAGATTCACATGTTATTAATAAGCCTTTGCCGCCTCCTCCTGCTCCAACTCCTCCTCGTTCTCCTCTTCTTTCTGCTCAAGATCTTCCTCCACCACCACCTCCACCACTATCAACCGCACCTACACTTACCCCCCGCCCCAATTCTTCTTCATCGGAAGCGCAAAAAAGAGCCCAACATCAGTTACAATCGTCAATACATGGCCGCAACTCGCTGCCTCAAAACCTCTATCCAGAAATTATTCCGACAAGATCAAAAGGCTCAATTCAGAACTCAATCCAGCCTTCACTCAACCACCAAACTCTACCTCCTTTAAATTCAAACAATGCTCCAACCCCAGTGTCTTGGTCACATGGTGCACCACCTGTAAAGCCGTACAAACTGGACATCACCCAACCCCATTCAGCAAGTATAACAAACCGACCAGGAAGCAGTAATTCTGGGGTATTAAATTCTTTAAAATCCAACGAACAAGTCCCTGCTTCACTTTTAAACCCATTTGCTCCTATTTCTCAATCTCAAAAAGTTGCTCAACAGCCTTCTAATGCACAACCCAATGCAGCAGCAGCCAACTCTGTCAGCACAAATCCTCAGGACCCAAACGTCAATAACAGTAATAATAATAATAATGTTTTTGGAGGCATTTATTCAAAACCCTCACAGTTGAACTCGAGAGCCACTCCACAACAGGGACAGCAATACAACCCTACGTCTAAAGAGAATGCAGCCAGCACCACTGGCGAGACTCAAGGTCCCTGCACACGAGCAACTAGTGTGGCCAGTTATACCACCAACACAAGTGCACAAGCGTTTCGTTCAATTGGACGGCCCCTAATGCAAAGCAACCATCCTGCAAAGCCATATAATTATAGCTACAACAATAGCATTGGCAATGGCAATTGCAATGACAATGGCAATGGCAATGACAATGGCAAAAAGAGAAATGAGTATAGCTCGTATTATACTCGGCCTGAAACCACCTTGTGTGGCGGATTTATCCCAGCTAGTGCCTTTTCACTAAACCCGACGCCAGTTTTGAAAGAGACTCAAGTGCCGCCTCAAGTGCCTCAGGCTGTTCCAACAAAGCAAAAAGCGCAACAACCGGGACAAGTTACTCAAGCTGTAAAGGCTAGACCCAAGACTCCAGTAGCAGTAATGGAATCAAATGTGCCGGACATTAATGGCGAAAAGGCTGAAGCGAAATGTGACGATGTTGATCCTGGGCTTGCCCGAGAGTTGAGGGACTATGCAGCTGCTCTAAAACGACTTGACTTGATTTTGGAAAGTAGTACATCTGATGATGATGATGACGACAATATAGATGACGGCAAGACTGAAAATATCGATGTGAATGGGGGTCAAGGTGCAGGTATAAAGTATAGTTATTATATGGACGGCAAGGCAAGCCAGGCACATACCCAGAACAAGGGCAATGAAAACACTCCCAGAAATAGCAGAACTGATGAGATGCCGGACTTGTTTACAGGGAGCTACTCATGGAGTCGTAAGCCCGAAATGCGAGCCGGAACGCAACCAGCCCCCGCACCTTCACCAATACAGCGTCAAAACATGCCTTTTACCTCTTCACAGACGACTGAACTGGGTAGCGAAAATACTTTTGAAGAAGAAAAACGTGGGCCACCAGCAATGGCTAGCCATGTCAAGAGCGGAGGATTGGGGTTGAGACTGTTGAATGACAACAATGCAGGCGCTTTACTAACACGACGGGGCCGATACGACACTAACACGCTCAAATTGAACACAAATGGTGAAGACAGGATGGCTGCTGGTGACGACAGTAAACCACTACAGATTAGTACCGGTTCTCCAACAGCTAATCCTCGAGTTTGTGATGGCAGTGACCAAAAGCTACCGAGAGAATTAAAGTTGGTTGCACAGAAACAACAACGAGAGAAAGAGCTGGAGGCCGCGAAGCAAAGAGAACAAGAGACAATAAGGAAGAAGAATAGGGAGGCTCAAGATGAAGCCAACCGACAGGAGCAGCAGCCGTTACCGGAGTTGCAAAATCAACAACAGCAACAACAGTTGCAGCACCACAAACCCCAAGTCGCTGGTGAAGAGCGGGTTCCACGGCAGAGACAACAAGAGCGCCAACGGCTAGGACTCAAGATGCCGTCACCGCCAATGCCGCCGGTATTTGAAACCGAGTCTGTAGAAATGACGACTCCTCCAATCACCATTGCCTCTTTGGCACCTCCCCAAGTAGGCCCGTCAGTTGTTGATGCTAATGAGTCTGTGGAATCCAAACCTCCATTCCCGGCTGCCTCTAAAGAGCCCGTTTCTTGCGCTCAAGTGCTAGAGTGTTACATGGAACCAAGACAAGAGGAAAGCTTTGAGGGAAAAAATCATCATAAGGATGAAAATAATGTAAGTTAACTTTACTTTTTCTTCTAAAAAAAAAAAAAAAAAAAAAAAAGATTTGACTAACAATTAACTTTTTTTTTTTTTTTAATATTTCAATTTGAATAATAGTTGAATTCTACCATACCGTCTAATTTAAATAATTCCCAAGAAACTGTAAACCCCGAAGCAGACGCACAAGATCAACAAGTTCTCAAAGGTACGTAATAAAGGATTCTACAAATAAAAGACCCAATATTCCAACTAACTTTAATTTAATTTAATTTAATTAAATTTAAATTTTTTTTTTAAGAAACAGGTGACAATGAATTATCTGCAATCAGAGATCAAGAGCCAAGAAGATGGAACAATTTGAGGGGCCAAGAACGAAGAATAGAAGTTGAGGGGTTGGAAAGGAGCCAATTGGAGCCATTGGACAAATCAGATGAATGGGCAAAGTCTAGAAACTTTTCGAGTAGAGCAACAAAAGAAGCAGAAGAAGAAGAAGAAGGTTTAAAGACAGTTGAGATTAAAAACAACAGGCAGAATGAGTTTAAGGAAGAGGAGGCTAGCAAACCAAAAGTTGAGGCGAATAAGGTTGTTTGTGTGCGGTACAATAACTATAAGGAAAAAAACAAGCGCCGGGAGAAGAACAAGACAAGACGAGCCGAGGCTGCAAGAGAGGCGGTGCCGCTTAAGTATCTCGGTGATTTGAAGAGATCGGACCATTCCGAAGCAAGCGTCAAGGCTGAGCGGGCAGAGTATGTTAGAAACTGGGTCGGAACTGGAGGAAACATTATGTTTGGTAGTGACGAAAAGATCGTTGGAAGGGAACAAGATACGGGTGTCCCGAGTTTGGATGCTGGAGAAAAAGAAAAGCAAGAAGGAGCGGGAAAGGCTGTGGCATGCACGTTTTTGTATACGGCGGGAGACAGCCGCAATGAGGCAGCTGATAACCAACGGTGTGACAAAAATAATAATGAGTTGGAAACGGCGTGGTATGCAGGTACCAAACACAAGGGGATTTTGAAGAATACAAGAGGCAAGAACGACGATGATGGGAAAAATTACAAGAATAAGAGTGATAGACTGGGTCGGATTTCAGTAATTTCAGATGTGTATGATGATGATGACATTGAGAATAGTGATTTGGGGAAGCTGGTACTAGATCCACTTGCAAATACCAATACCAATACTAATACCAATACCAATACTAATACCAATACCAATACCAATACTAATACTGATACGAGCCCAAGTCTAACAAGGGTAGAAAACAGCATACGTAATGATACTGACGTGAGACAGTTGACAGCATCTCAATTTGTGTATCCGGAAGCAGGGAACGGGGCAACGGAAGATGACGAAGACAACAATAGTTGCAGTGTTTACGATGACGACGAAGAAGACAAGGACAATGGAAGGAAACACAACAAGAATAGCAAAGAAAAAGAAAAGCAAGAAGAATATGGAGGTGAAGATGATGGCAAGAGCGTGGCATCAAGTCAGGAATATGATTACGGGGCAGCGTACGTGAATTACTATGAATCGATTGTGGCCACAAGCAACAGCGCCCTTTTGGATACGGTGGCTGTGACAAATGACTTTGTACACGGAAAAAGTGTTGAGGGGAAGACCTCTGATGGAAGTTTGAGAGGTGGATGTAGCATTGATAAGATTGACAGTAGTAACAGTGTTGAGAATAGTATGAAGGAAGAGGCTGAAGCTAACAGTCATAGTTCTAGTAAGACCAGCATAGAAAGTAAATACGTTGACAAGGCAGTAGTTTCAGCAACGCCTACAAGAGAAACAGCAACAGCAACAGCAACAGCAACAGCAACAGCAACAAACACAACCAATGTCTCTAGATTACCAAGCCGAGACGTTGAGATGCCCAAGTCTATATTAAAAAGAGGAGGCTCAAACTTGAGTGGGTCTGGGAGTGGGAAGTGGAAAAGCCTTGACCGGGTAATGAGCCGACTGAGACGTGGGACTAGAAATATGGAGAAGGATAATGAGATGAATGTTGAAAAGGCTGTGCGTGAACCGTCAATTTATGGGCCAGTTGGTGGTGGGCCGGTTAAAGTCGAAGATGATGATGTGATGGCCTTGATGAGGAAAATCAATACTACTACTACTACTACTAATAATAATAATAATAATAATAATAATAATAACCAAATACCACAGACAACAGTCGGTAGGAGATACAATATAAATAGCACAGGACCTTCGTCTAGTCGACCTGGCAGCAGCAACAGTGGCTATCAAAATTATAGGCGAGTTGAGCGGACACAGCCAGGATTCTATTCTCAGCCACCACCACCTACGCAGCCCCCAACGTCAGCTCAAGGTGCCGTGCATGCAGTGACTCTGGGGAGAAGGCCCATGAGCCAGGTACCACCGTCACCGTCATCAGTGCCACAACTGCTGCCGCCGCCGCCGCCGTCACAGCCACAGCCACAGTCACAGCTGCAGCCGCAGCCGCAGCCTATGTCAAGTTCTAGAGTATCACAGCGGGCATCAATGCGTAGTTTGGGCAGCATGGGCAGTATGAGAAGCATGGGCAGCGTTGACACTGAGTGTAAGAATTATAGTATGTACTATAGTGGATACACGGGGGTCCCAGAACGACACGGACGCGGCAGTGACTCTATGCACAGTGGGGGCGGAAGTGCATCGATGGCACTACCGCGACGGGACGTTGTTCGTCGACAGAGCCAGATGACTACTGCTTCTGCATCTGCTGTTCCTTCTCCTGCTGCTCTTGCTGCTCCTGCTGCTTCTGCTGCTTCTGCTACTGTTACTACTGGGGTGCCGCCGCCGTCCCATTACCCGCAGCAGCGGTCTGTGGGAGTAAGGGGAGGAAGTCACCATTACCCGAACATTGGGCAACCGGCCGCCACACGGCCGGCGCCGATGCCCCGACCGGGCCAGATTGAGCAGCAGTTGCAGCAGCAGTTTGAGCAGGAGTTTGAGCACCACTTTCAGCAGCAATTACAGTACCAACTTCAAGTACAGCAACAGCAGCAGCAGCAGCAACAGAAACAGAAACAGAGTTTATACAATTATTTGGCACCGACTATGAATACCCCCATGCAGCCGACGCCGCGGGAGTTGCAGGAAAACAGGCCGATGCACATGGTTATGAAC
>JAKTYK010000191.1:0-10000 GCA_030578655.1 Magnusiomyces starmeri
TTAATTATTATTATTATTATTATTATTATTGATTTCTAACTCTTTTCTTTTTTCCTCTTTAGTTCGCACCCTCATTGATCTATTCAAATCTGTACCCAACTCTACCGACATTCAAATATCCATCATCAAAGATTGCATAGAATGGGCTATTTCCGAGAAAAGAAACTTTCTTCGACAAAACCTCCAAACACGCCTCATCTCTCTATACTATGAAAAATCCGCTTATAATGATGCTATAAAATTGATCAATTCCTTATTGAAAGAATTGAAACGTCTTGACGATAAGAACGTTCTCATTGAGGTTCAGCTTTTGGAAACAAAGGTTTATCACGCCTTGAGAAACATTCCAAAGGCAAAAGCCAGTCTTACTAGTGCTAGAACTAGTGCAAACGCCATCTATACACCTCCTCTGATGCAAGCTAATCTTGATTTAATGAGTGGCATTTTACAATCTGAAGATAAAGACTACAAAACTGGCTACTCGTACTTTTATGAGGCTTTTGAGGGTTTTGCTGGCCAAGAAGATCCTAGAGCGTTGACTGTTTTGAAGTACTTACTTCTTTCTAAAATCATGTTGAATCTTTCCGATGATATCGAATCCTTATTAACCAACAAAACTGTCCAAAAATATGCTGGACGTGATATCGATGCCATGAAAGCCATTGCTTCCGCATACTCCAATCGATCTCTCAAAGAGTTTGAAGGTGCTCTTGAGACATACGGCAAAGAACTTTCTTCTGATTCCTTTATTCGATCACACTTTTCCGATCTTTACGATACACTATTGGAGCAAAATCTAGTAAAGGTTATTGAACCCTTTTCATGTGTTGAGATATCACATATTGCTGAAATCATTGGCTTAGACACTAGACAAGTTGAAGGTAAATTGAGTCAAATGATTTTGGACAAGGTTTTCCACGGTGTTTTGGACCAAGGAAATGGTTGGTTGATTGTTTATGATGAACCTAAGGTTGATGCTACATATGGAGCTGCTCTTGAAACTGTTAAGCATATGTCTAATGTTGTTGACTTACTTTATCAAAAGGCATCTGCTCTAAATTAAATTGGATTTATATATATTATTTTATATAGATTAAAAATCGCCCCCTAAAGTTTATGTAAGTTTTTTTTTTTTGTTGTTATTATTATTATTATACAAATATACCCTTTTCACCCTTGATAACACCATCGGCGCATGCATCAGCAATACTGGCAAGAAAATCTGTAAGTTTGTTACTTTCAAGAAGCAATTCGTAGAGTTTATAATCTTCTGACGCAACAAAAATAGATAGATTGACTGCTTCTTTCAAAAAGGATTGTTTTGCTGATTGCGCTGCAATAAGTATACGAACAAGTTCCATTAAAAGAAACGGAATATACCAAGTTCTCAGATAAGATACCTGCTCAATGACTTCTGAACTAGCTTTCTCAGAATTGATGATTTTGGTCATCCATGATGTGCATAGATTAAGGATATTGGCAGATAACGATTTAACAATATCCACGGCCTCCTGTTTCCACAAATTGGGAATCTCATTCGTAGAAATTGCATTCTTTCTGATTTTTTCATAATGGAAATTCCAACTTTCAATCTGATCCAGGCATCTAATCAATCTATCATATTCTGAAAGCTCTAATTCTAAAAGGGGGTGGTCACTCAGTGTATTTGTTTCTCCATCTATTAATATTTTGGTGATGTCGGGCACTTTGTTTGTTTCAGTAGTCATATTGGCGATTGGAATTAACTTTGCAAATTCACGAGCTGTTCCTACTTTCCCAGAACTTAAAAGCATTCTGTACAAAGTGACACTGGTATAAATGCAATCTTGCCACATCTCCTTACACACATACCATTCAACAGCTTTACAAACATTGACGTCTGCTTCTGAAACTGTAGCTGTGAAATTTATCGGGCCGCTTGAAGTGTATTCACTAGAGTGTTCCTCAAAAACTTTGGCGACTGCTTTTCGAATAGTGTTTTCTATATCTAATCCATATTTTTGAGACAAAGATATATGCTGTGCTCTTTCAGTATTATCTTCGATAGATGCAAGGACATAAGAATATGAGGTAAGTGCACGTTCATCTGATAAATAAGAAACGTATAAAGGAATCAATTCCTTTCTATTGATGCTTCGCAAAACTTCAATATAAGCCTGAATGATTGTTTCTCTGTTTTCGTCAAGGCCGATTTTTAAGCCCAATTGCTGCAAGAAAAGCATCAGGTGAATAGCAATTCGCGTAGATTTCAAAATAGAGCCTGCTTCAGATGTGTCTATTTCACCATTGAAAAGGCCGTTAACTTTATTTGCAGTGAAATCAACAATCATATGTAAATCGTTGTTGATGATGGCTGAAATGAATTGCCTGCAAGCATGTTGGCTTTGAAGTCTTATATTATCGTCAGGAGAATTCGAAAGAAGCTGAAGAATTTCAGCAGATGATTTAAAATTGCTTTGAGGAATCCTCATGGATGCAACATCTTTGTCAATTCTACCATGTTCAAAAAGAACTTGTTCAGCATCGGTGGAAACAAGAAAACAGAGATAGGATAGAAGCTGTAATTCCCAAGTGTTGCTCAATCGCAAAACAGAGTCAAGATCAGAGCAAAGGATTCCATAAATTCCACGTTCATAAGGGTCAATATGAGGATCCTGGGTCAATTGCCAGCACATACGTCTCCAAAGCGCCTTGTTGGAAGAGCCATTTGGTGAAACACCGTCTAAAATACCACCTTCAATCTCAGGGTCGTAATACTCAAAGATTCCATTCATTGTAAGAGAAAGAGTAATGTTGCCAGTTAACTCGGCAAACTTGCACGCTTCTTTGTATTTCCCCATTCTTGTGAGTTCAAATATATACTTGTAAACTAGTCTATCGTAAGTTTCATCTTCACTGGATATACTTTTCCCTTGGCGAAGGGGTGCATCCAAATCCAACTCTGTAACAACATTACCTGTGTCAATAGAGTTGTTGATGGTATTGAAGCCTGTCTGGTATTGTAGGCTATGTTTGGTATTAAACCATTTCGTTCCTCTAATATCTGATGGTTCATGGGGGGTATCCAAAGAGTTTTGAAGCCATGAGATAACTATACAATTTTCTCGTAATTTGGGATTTTCACGGATATGATGTTCTTGTATAGCAGCATTTGACGAGAATTGATATAGCTTGAAATTTGGAGCAGGTTCAGATAAGCGAAACCTACATGAGTATATAAATATAAAGTTAGATTTTTAAAAAATAATTGAATTGATATAAATTAATAAATTAAAAAAGACATACGGTAATAAGCGATCCAACAAATTCCAAACACGACTTTCTAGTTCAAACCATTTAAAGTCATCATTGTCAAGGCCATTGTGTTCACCAATAATCAAAGCTCTAAAAGTGAAATGTTAGTGAATTTTCAACGTATATATATATATATATATGTATTTCCAGATACTTACTGCTGACTACTGATTTTACCAAATTCCTTTATAATATCAAAAAGGTCTGAAAAAGTGTTAAATTTCAGCTCTTCAAGTAGGAGCGCAAACTTTGAATATTCATCGGAGGATTTATCGACAACACCATTGTTATCAAAAGACATGTTTAGATTTGAGTTTATATTTATATTTATATATTTTTCGATTAATATATATATATATATATTTATTGGTAGCTATTGATTAAAAAAAAAAAAAATAAATAAATAAAAAAAAAAAAAAGTGGAGTTTTTTTTTAAATTTTTTTTTTTTTTTTTTTTTTTTTTTTTTTTTTTTTTTTTTTTTTTTTTTTTGTTGTTGTTCCAATTATTGTTGCATAATATTTTGTAACATATTTTGTAACATCCCAAAAAGTACCCTAACCCTGTTTATATCAATAAAAATATATAATAAAACATTGTGTGATTAATACGCGATATAACAGGATAATCATAAAACTATATATATATAAAAGAATATTGGAAATTTTGATCACTCTAACTCCAAATCACCAACAACAGCATCGTCATCAGCATCACTATCAGACTCTTGTGCTAAATCATACTCTTCTTCGTCGTAATAATCAGAATAAAACCCTGTAGAAGAGCTTCCTCTCCTCCGTCGCGAGTTATTTTTTCTAAATGAGCATGCTTCGTGTATTCTTGTAGCACTAATATGAACATAAGCAACGCGTTTACGACGCTTGTTAAAAAAGAACCACATGTAACACCATAGAGAACCGGGGCCTAAATCATTTAAAAACGAGTCTGATGGGGTATGCGAGTAAACAACACACTCTTTCAAGCTAATATGATCGTCCAAACACTCCCATAGTTTTGGAGGTAAGGGCATGCCAACACTGAAAATAAGGTTATTAAAAGTGTTTAAAACCGCGGTAACAGAAGACTCGCGGTGGAAATCAGAAGGCTGTAAAAACGAAAAGTCATGGTCTGGATGGGATGAGTTCAATACTGAAATCAAGTAACCAAACCCCTTCCTTGAAGCAGCCTGATCAAGAGGACCAAAGGGTGAGGAATTTAAGGAAGAAGCAATTCCTGGGGGTATAACTGGTTTTTCATTAGACTCATTTGTTTCGGCCGGGTTAGAAGAGGATTTCGGGTATTCTATACTTAAAGCATTTGAGTGAGAAGAAGGTGGAGAAATAAAAGAAAGTTTAGCACGATTAGGAGGAGAAAAAGACTTTGAAAGGCTGTTGTTGTTGTTGTTGTTATTATTACTATCAGCAAAGGCGTTGGAATATTGCATCAAAGCATCCTGTTGAAGAGAGCTAATATGTTTATCTATGGTTCGGTACAACTTTCTATCATAAGATTGAGGTTTAGTGGAAAATAACTCAATCCCGCCCTGTACTCGAAGCTCGGGTGTTTCGAACTTCAAAGTAGAATTCAGCTTATCCAGATCAGCGAGTTCCAGAAACTAGATTAATCAATACGAAGAATCGTAAATATTAGAATATAATTTCATAAAAGGTTTATTATTGATATATATATATATATATATATACATATACATATATATATATATATATATATCATACCTTCATAGTAAACAATGATAAATGACGAGTGATAATAGTATCGGTAGGCAACTGATGTTTATAAGTTTAAAATAAAAATAAAAGAATAAAAGTTTGTTGGTTGGTTGGTTGGTAATAAATATTTAGGATAGTTGTCAAGGACACAAAAGATAAGTTTTTAGTGGGGGAAGAAAAAAAAAAAAAAAAAAAAAAATTTTTTTTTTTGTAGATAATAATGATGATGATGATAATAATATTGATGATATTGTTTAATGCTTTTTTTTTTTTTTTTTTATGTAATGTACATACACACGTACATAAACAAATAAATAAAAATGGAGGCCAATCATGAACTTGAACTTGAACACAAATCTTATTTTATATATATATATATATATATAAATGCTCAACAATCTAACTATATACTAAAGAAAATATTCTGTGACAGGTCGCCTCATGGGCATTATTTTAGAACCTTCAAATTCACTTACTCTAGACTCAAAAACTTTATAACTTCTTTCCATATTATCATCAATCTGTAAAATGGCGGCAACATTACCACATCTATAACAGTAATTAGGTGCTGACCACACAGTAACAAGCGATTCATTAAACATCTCCTTATAGCCCTCCAAAATTAACTGGTGTGCTCGAGCAATCAAAGAAGTATTATTTACATGATTAAATGCATGCACCGGGCCTGGCCCAAAAAGATACCCTGCTCCCCTTGGAGATAAACTCCACTGAGGAATTGAAAGGGAGTTGGGATAATTTGGACTATCATCAGGGCCAATAGAATTATTCCCCAAATATCCATAGTCACTGGAAAATATTGATCCATGACTACTGGTGTTGTTGTTATTAGGTTTATAGTCATCATTATCATTATATCTTTCTTTTTCTTTTTCGTTTTCATTATCGTTATTGTTTTCATTATCATTATCATTATTACCCTTTTTTTCTTGGTTTCTGTTTTGTTCATCCGTATGGTCATTAGAGGTAGTATCATTATTGTTATTGTCATTATTGGTATTGTTTAAATTTGGTCTATCATGATATTCGTTGTTTGTAACTTTCATATATTGATTACTTTCATTCAAGTTGGTTATTAGTGTATTATTATTTTCGCGTTTGTTAATAATAACATCACCAGAATAGCTTGGATGATTACGAATGCCTTCATCATTGCTATTGCTATTTCCATTGCCATGGTGGTTGTTATTATCGTCACCATCGTCTTCGTCATCATCATCGTCGTCGTCGTCATCGTCTTCGTCTTCATCTTCCTCTTCTTCTTCTGCTCCACCTCTTCCTCCTTTTCCATGATTAGTATTCTTGCTAGAAATATTTCTATTTGAAGACTTTGCATCAGTCAAATACATGTCAAAATCATTATCTTGAACCAAGCCGTGAGAAGCATCGTTTTCTTCGTCTAAAGCCTCAGGAGATACGTCTAAGGAATCATCTGGATCAGACCATAGTAAATCGCACATTGCACCATCATGAGGGACTTCTTGTTTCCTATTGATGAATCGCAGTTGATTAATGTATTTCACAGCAGGGGAAAGACCACCATGAACACAAAAAACACCATTGGGGCCACCTACTAGAGCAGATAATGCTAGATAATCAAAAACATCACAACACAATCGCCAGACGTTGGAAGATCCATATTTTCTCATGCATTCATCATAAAACCCATAAGTTGTTGTGATTTGACGAGATTCGTGATTTCCTCGTATTAGAGTTATGCGATCAGGATATCTAACTTTTAGGCATAGTAGTAAAAGAAATGATTCGACAGAGTAAAAGCCTCTATCGACAAAATCACCTAAGAATAAATAGTTTGTATAAGGGCATTCACCACCTATATGGAACAATTCGAGTAGATCGTGGAATTGCCCGTGGATATCACCGCATATTGTGACGGGAGGGTAAACAAGTTGAACGTTTGATTCTTCAATTAATAGTTCCTGAGCTTTGTAGCAAAGTTGTTGTACCATTTCTTCTGGAACATGACGAAAAGTACGTAATAGCTCTATAGTTTCATCTACAAGAGACATTTTAAAAGAATCGAAGATTATAAGGATATAAAATTTGGTTGAAAATGAACGAGATAATCGCGTATAAAATAAATAAATAAATAAATAAAATAACGACGACAAACAAGGACAACATCAAAATTGTAAAAAAAAAAATAAAAATAAAAATAAAAATAAAAATAATAATTATTATTATTTTGTTTATTTGTAATCAATTTACTAATTGTTATTAATAGATTATGTAATTATGGATTCATTCTTCTTTTTTTTATTCCGTTTTTCCTAAAATGGAAATATGCATTAATATGTGTGATAAGATAGGTAAGTATGTTTCCAATTATGTAATACAAAAAAGAACGTGCTTCCAAAACAGAATCATTGAGTCTAAATGTGGGTACCTTGTTTTATGTAATTATGATGTCATTATTACGTAACCATAACAACAATAATAATAATAATAACTTGCTACTACTACAATAACAATAACAATAACAATAACAAAATTATCAATTGTGATTTTAAACAATGTGATTGTTGTGTCATTATTATTATTATTATTATTATTATTATTATTATTATAATCATCAATGTTGGTTTCATTATAGTTATAAATAAATACAAAGATGTGTTTGAATGTCTATAACTATTTGTGTGTGGGGGGGGGGGGATCTGTTTGATACAAAAAGAAAAGGTTTAAAACTGATTTTGTTCATGTGAAATAATCATTGATTCAAATAGCAACAATCATTAGTTTCGTCATTGCTAAACCAGCCTTGATATATAAATAAATATATATATATATATATATATATACAAGTAAGATCTACAGTAACTTTAAAATAAACAAAAACAATGAATAAATGAACCTTTAATTATTTTTTTTTCTTTTTTTTTATTATTTGAAGAGTGGAGGAGATGGAAGAAATAAGTAGTAGTAATAACCTGTGAACGGCCTTTTTTCTTCCTTTCAAATATCGTCATATTATTATTATTATTACCATTCTTGATGCAACAGCCGCCTTCAAGAAAAAAAAAAAAATTACTTTAAGGGGAAAAATGTAGTTTATATAATTTTATAACTTAGCCCTCCATTAAAAATTTTTTTTTACTACAAATATATATATATTTAAATATCCCCATTTATATTTAAAAAAATTTATATTGATTCTTTTCTAACTATTAAATCATTTTATTTATTTATTTATTCATTTTTAATCAGTCATATTCTCAACTATGGCTGATGACGTTACTCCTACTAACTCGATCTCCACCTTTGGAGTTTCTGCAGTTATCAATGGTTCTATCTTCTTAGTCATGCTCGTGGGTTTCCTTATTTTACGCCCCCTACAAAGCAGAATTTATCAACCTCGTTCCACTATAGATACCGTCCCTACTAATGAACGACCAAGACCTTTGGCTTCTGGTGTCTTTGCTTGGTTGAAAGATTTAATCACGCGTAAAGAATCTGATATTCTCCAAGATACTGGTCTGGATGGTTACTTTTTCCTTCGCTATCTTCGCTTCATGGTCATTGTTTCAATCTTTGGAATCATTACCCTATTCCCAATCCTCTTGTCAATTAATGCCACCGGTGGTAATAATCAGTCTGGATTCGACCAACTTTCCTTTACTAATGTCTTTGACCCCAAACGATTTTATGCTCACGTCTTTTTGGGTTGGCTCTTTGATGGTTTTGTCATCTTTGCCATTTATAGAGAATTTGTTTACTACGTTAGCGTCCGCCAAGCTGTTTTAACTTCACCAGCTTACAACTCGTTGATCTCCTCCCGAACAGTTCTTATTCAAACCCTTCCTAATGACTATCTCGATGAAAATAAATTAAAAAGCCTTTTTGACGGTGTCAAATACGTGGTTATCAGTAGAATTAACAAGGCTCTTATTGACAAGGTTGAAGAACGTCAAGCTCTTGCTTTAAAAGTTGAAGCGGCAGAAACAAAGTTGATTAAAACTGCCGTCAAAAATAGACTCAAGGCGGAAAAGAAGGCTTTGAAAAATTCAAATTCTTCACAACAACAACAACCTATAACTGGCGGAGATATTGACGATTATGTCCCCAGAAATAAAAGACCCACCCACAAACTTAAATTCTTGATTGGTAAAAAAGTTGATACAATTGATTACGGGAAAGACCATATCCCTGAACTTAATGGCGAAATTCAATTTCTCCAAGAACGACATTTGGATGCACCCCCCCTCAATTCGGCTTTTATCACATTCCACACTCAAGAACAGGCCGAAACTGCCGTTCAGGTGCTTGCCCACCATCGCGTTCTTCACATGTCTCCTAAATACATTGGCATTACCCCTACTGACATTGTTTGGATGAACCTCCGCATGTTTTGGTGGGAGCGTTTGGTTCGCTCCTGGGGTGCTATCGCCTTTATTGTAGCCTTGGTTATCTTTTGGTCTATTCCCGTTGCATTTGTGGGTCTCGTTTCTAATGTCAAGTATCTCATGCAAAAGCTTCCATGGCTTCGATGGCTCGACGACATTCCTTCTTGGATTTTTGGCGCCATTTCTGGTTTCTTGCCTTCAGTCATGCTCGTTGCCTTGATGTCGCTTCTTCCTATTATTTTGAGATTAATGGCAAAGATATCTGGCGCCCCCTCTAAAACAATGGTGGAGTATTACGTGCAAGGCTCTTATTTCGCTTTCCAAGTAGTCCAGGTATTTTTAGTCACCACCTTGTCGTCTGGCGCTTCTGCTGTTGTCACTCAAATCATTGAAAACCCAACATCAGCTATGGAACTTTTGGCTTCTAACTTGCCCAAGTCGTCCAATTTCTACATTGCTTACTTTCTCGTACAAGGCTTTACAATTGCCGGTGGTGCTTTACTTCAAATTTCGGCTTTAATCCTTTTCCACATTATGGGGACTACTTTGGATAACACACCACGAAAGAAATGGACAAGATGGAACGTTCTTAAACC